>JAOTRH010022830.1:0-14722 GCA_034768845.1 Heliamphora exappendiculata | reverse complement strand
TTTCTCAATAAATTCTACACATTAATATATATATATATATATATATATATATATAGTACTGGGTGATGTGAAAAGAAGATAACTAGTCAATTGGGGTGTTTTTATAGTTATTTTCAACATGTGAAAAAGATAAAAGTAAGATTAGTTAGTGAAAGATCGTTGAAAAATTCTTTTGACGCTTAAGTTAGTGTCTTTTAAGAGAGGAAGATGAGATGCTCCGACAATAGACACTTGATTTTTTGACATAATTTTTAGGATAAGTTATGTGTTTACATCAAATGTTCGAATCTTCTTTTTATATTTTTATGAAGAGATTGTCTTATCTAGCTGCGGCTCTATTCTTATGATTACCACCTTACAGAGGTTGAGTGTCAATGTAGATCTGTTAAAAAATACTAGAATTATCAATTTAGTCATCATTAATGCTGATTTGTACAATTATGCTATTTTTATTAATATCTCTAGCTCCATCATCCTATTTTCATTAATACTTTATAGTTTGACCACGCTCAGTCACGTTATCATTAATATCCTTAAGTTCGATCACACCACGTCATTAATGCACCTTAGTTTAGTCATTTGCGTCACTTTGAATCGTCACCTAACAAAGCCGAATGAGGATTGGGCTTTGTAACTCAACTATTCTTGGGCCCATGTGCATGCATGGGCCTCAGCATTTGGGTCCTACCCGTTAGAGTTCGGGCCAAACCTTAATCAAGAATTTGGTCTCTTTTGGATCGAGCTCCTTCATATAAAATTATATACATATAATATATATGGCCCCTGGGTTAAATTTCATAGTTTTTGTTATTTTTTTAAAAAAATGTTGGATTAAAATTTGTTACTTTTTTAAAATCACTGGGATGAGATAAACCATAAAATAAAAAAATTCAATTAAAAATAAGAATAAATAATATAAAATTTGGCTTATGATTTATTAACTTATATTTGACTTATTTTACCTTTTTATTTTTTTAATATTTTAATTAAAAAATTTAACTAAAAATATAAATAAATAAATAAATAAATATCTAGACAGGCTCTTTACATTAATCCCCTCGCTAAAGGTTAAGAAAGTTTAAGTGCCTGTTTAAAATGTCTTAGATATTTGACTTTTAAGATGTTCATTTTTTTTTAGAAAAAGAGAAATAACAAAGTTAGATTATTTGAAAAAAAATTTGTAATAGTTTTTTTACTTTTTATTTTTTATTACAATATTTAAAATGTTTTTACTTTTTGCTTTTAAATTATAGTATTTGGAATATTAAAATATTAGCATGATTTTTTTTATTTTTGTGAGTAAAATTAACTTTTTTATGTAAGAGTATTATAATAATTTTGTTTAAAAAAATTAGGTTATTTGGAATATGTATTGACTTTTTTTATTGAATTAAGAGATAAAAAAAATTACTTAGTTTTTTTTTAAAACCAAATAGTGTAGCTTAAAAGTTGACATTTTTTAAAAAAACAAACTGACTTAAAATTTAACCCAAACAGGCCCTAAGTCGTACGCTCGCTCCCTTTCACTTAGCAGACATGTCATCAAGCTAGTGTGTCCGTGATTATGCATGAATCACTTATTGCACTTCCCTAGCATTTTAAATATAAAGAAGAAAACTTTAGGGATAGGCTTTATTATTAGTTGATATTTTAAGAATAATTATGTTTAATTTTTTAAAATAAGTTTAATTTCGTAATATTAATATTTATTAAAAATATTTTTAAATTAAATTTTTAAAAGATTCTATTCATCAAATTTCTTCCTAAATAAAAATAAAAAATCCCGTTTAAAATTTTTTGTCCAAAATCTCTCAAAAAAATCTCGTGTTACGTACAACCATTACAATCCTGACTCCACCGCCGTAGTCGCCGTGATTCCATCTTTTTTGGTGTCAACATCGGCTTCTTTATCTGGCAATTTCTTTCACTTTCTTTAATGTCGATCTCTTCATTTTATTAAACTGATAAATTTATCAGTTTAAAATTTTTGAGAAATTTTTCATTTCATTAAATTAATAAATTTATTAGTTAAAAATTTTAGAAAAAACTTTCTCATTCCATTCAATTGAGAAATTTTTTTGGAAGATTTTTTCGAAAAAATTAAAGTAATAAATTTATTAGTTAAATAAAAGTGATAAATTTAT
Source organism: Heliamphora exappendiculata (assembly GCA_034768845.1). Taxonomy (NCBI): domain Eukaryota; kingdom Viridiplantae; phylum Streptophyta; class Magnoliopsida; order Ericales; family Sarraceniaceae; genus Heliamphora; species Heliamphora exappendiculata. The sequence continues at coordinate 12,578 of JAOTRH010022830.1, read as the reverse complement.
CAATTAAAGTGATAATATTTTCACGGCAATGGAGACGCCGGTAATGGAGGAGTGATAAATTTATCAATTAAAATAATAAATTTTTCACAGTAATCGCGACGCAAGTGATAAAGAGTCGAGATTTGGAGGGAGGAGTGGCGGCAGAGAAATCCAGATTCGGAAGATAAAAGAGTGACGATAGGGGAGAAGTCTATATCTGTAGGGAGGAGTGGTGACGATGGGATCTTGAGTTGGTGGCGGCGACAGAGAACAATAGAGCAGTGGTGGCGAGATCTTGAGTTAGTGGCAGCGTTAGAGGATGACAAAGCAGCGTTTGTATTGGCATTCGTACTTGTGTGGTGTTCGTATTGGCGAAGGAGTGGCGATGGCAACAGAGGACGATGGAGGACAAGAAGTGGTCAATGGTCGGATGGAGGAGGAGAAGAGACGACGACGATGACAGCGGCTGGGGGCGGCGGTGCGAGAGTGCAGTTTGGCATTTTTAGGGTTTCATGTTAATCTTTCATTTTGAATTTTCTAGTCTTCTACTTTAATTTGTAGGATTTTATATTAATTGTTAACTATTATAAGGAAAAAAAATTTCATATTGGGCAAGTTTAAAATTTAAAATTTTCATACCAAAATTTTATTTTTCACAATTATAAATTCAGAAAATGTGATAAAATGAAAAGTAAAATATCTAAAATAGGGGGCAAGTTCAAAATTTTTATGCTAGAGCCTTATCTTCTATAATTGTAAATTCAACAAATATGATAAAATAAAATGTAAAATTGCTTAAATAGAAGCAAATTAATTCTAAAAAGATTATTCTAATTTATGATAGGATTAAAATATTTATGAGATTTAAAAAATGACTAATTCTTAAATTTCTTTATAAAAAATGTTTAGTACTTACAAAACAGACACATAAATTATTTTTAATTTAAAATAAAAAAGATTTGAATTAAATTGCATGTAATAATTATTTTAAATTATAAATAATTTTTATAAGTTTGTAATATTTTTTTTAAGAGAATGACTTTCGAAACTCCAACTACTTTAATGATTTAACTCGTTTATTTTTTTGTTTCTTAATATGTTGATAATTCATATAAAAAAATTACGTTGATCAAATATTGTTAAGTATATGAACAAATTATATTTAATTTAAAAAATAAATGGTAAACAAACATTATTGTTCATTTTCTTAGAAAAAATAATTTGTTCAGTTACTTATCGATACCCGATCAATTTAACTTTTTAAATAAATAATTTATATATTATAAATAATTAAGTGTCTCTTTGGGATGTCTAAAAAGTTTAAATTTTAAAAAATTTAGCTTTTTAAAAAAAAAGAGGAATAAAAAATATTAAATTGTTTGAAATATTTTTTTATAGTAGCTTTTAAAATTTTTATTAAAATGTCTAAAATATTTTTATTTTTAGTTTTTAAATTATAGTGTTTAAAATATTAACACGTTCTTTGTGAGTAAAATTAATTTTTTAAAGTAAAAATATTATATTAATTTTATTTGAAAAAAATTAAAATGCTTGAAATTTGTATTAATTTTTTTTTCGAATTAAGAGATAAAAAAAGTTAGCTATTTTTTTAAAAAGTCAAACAAAACAAATTAAAAATCAACCTTTTTACAAAAAAAAAAAAAACAGACTTAAATCCAATCCCAAACATGGCCAAAATAAACAATTTAAGGGGTCCCCGACCTAAGCCCGTAATACGTCCAACATGATGTAGTCTATGTTTAGACTAGTTTTTTTTATTAAATTTTTAAATTTTTTTATTTTTTTGTAAAATAATAAATATAAAAATATATATAAGAAAAATCAATTAAAATTTTTTTTTTTGTAAACCAATTAAAACTAAACAAGTAAACATTTCTAAAATTTTTTTTAAATAAAATTATCAAAAAGGTTAGTCCAAACATAATGTTAGAGATAACAATCAAACAAATTGAAGACCAAACCCGGCTGAGAGAGAAGAGCGGTTTTGCATTAATATTGTGGGCTGACTCGGCTGTATTTTCTGCAAACCGGTTTGGTGAGAACTCATCTTATCGAGCAGTGACAGCCGCAGGTTTTTCGAAACGCGCGCAAAAAGCTTGTACGAAGAGACCCAACAAACATAAAAAGAAATTTTCGTACATCTGGCAAAATTATTAAAATAATATATGTCAGGCTGAATGGAATTTTTGATAAATAAAAAAATTTATATACAGTGTTCGGATGGATTTTATTTATTAATTTATTAATTTATTAATAAATAAATTAAATTTTATAAGTAAATTTATTTTGGTTACTTATGATTTTTTTACTTATTTATTTATAAATTAGTTATTTAAATAAATTTATTTATTTATTTATTTATAAGCTATTTTATTTAGTTTATAAAATAATTTATTTTTTTATTTAATTATTTAAACGAATTTATTTATTTATTTATTTATTTTTAAATTATTTAATTACCTAAACGTCATTACTTATCTTTTAACTTATAAATTAATAAATAAATAAATAAAATCACCCAAAAGGTTAATAAGGAAGTTGTGTTTATTTTATCTAATTGATAAAAATCAATTAACATTGCAATCAAAAATCTTTTGCTATATTATTAAATAAAAATAAAATCCTATTTGAAGAGATTTTAATTATAAAAATATTACAAGAATTAGCCTTTGTATATTTATTTTTCGAAATTGTAATTCTATTATTATTTTTTATATACCTTTTGTATTCAAATTCTTTATCTATTTAGATATTCAATATACAAATTTTATACTAATACGATGAATTAATTATATTTTTAAATAAATCAAAGGTCTTGTTTGGCAAAGGGCTTAAAGATTGCTCTTTTGTTTTTTTTACTTAAAGCCAAAAAAACTCAAAAAATCTCATTTGGAAACTCAATTTTTTATAGCTTTTTTATATTTTTTATTTTACATAAAATAATTTTACATATATATTTTTAAATATTATAATTTTATTATACACATTTATTTTTTTATAAAAATTATATTTTTAAAATCTACTCGTCAAAATCTATCAAACAAAATCTATATTAAATATAAATTATGAAAGAATAATTTTTAAAAAAAACTATGATAATTTTTTTTTAATTTAAAGTTTTTTTTGACTTAAAATAAATTTTAAGTTAAGTTTTATGGCTTTTTACCTTTTGACTTAAAAGTACTCGTACGGTTTACTAAATGAATTTTTTAACTTATTTAACTTAAAACGATTTTAAACAAAAAAATTTGATTTAAAATCAAATTTTCAAACAAAATCTAATAATCGAAAATAGTGGCTCCCACTAACGTGTTGTTAGTTCAGCGGGCAAAAACTCGTTGTTTTTGGCTCAAGAGTTTGGATTCAAATCCCGTAACGACATATTGAGATCAAACCTATTCACGCACTTTTAACTGTGCATAAATTTTTAACTTAAGCTCCAATGTAACTGCAATGGAAAAGTATTGCAAATTAGTTGTGAATTATGTGTAAAATATTTTTTATGGGCACTTTTCTCTAATAAAAAAAATTAAAACTAGTGACTCCCATACTCTACGTATTAGACTTCAATCACTTGGCTAGCACTTTTCCTATTTAATTTTATCACCTTATTTTTACACACACATGCAGCTTTATAGCATGTGCCTTAGATTCTTCCTAGGGTATGGGTCGTATGACTTCATGGTAAATGACCAAAATGCTTCATATAATATTATATATATATATATATATATATAGTCAGTTTTAATTTGTCTCCCTCTGTATATCTTTATTTGTATATATTAGCATTTTAAAAAGGGGGAAATAGAGAAAGTGGAGATTTTGAAAAAAAAAATTAAAACAGTTATATATATGGAATTATATAGAAAAGAAAAATGATGAGCCGATAGGCATTAATTTATTGTTCATATCAAAGTAATATGTTGATTTATCATTAAATTTTATTAGACTAATTTTTTGTGACACTGTAAATTATTTTCATAAATATATAGATATGCTTAATAATGAATATTTAAACTTTCACTAAGATTTTATTTAATTTAATATTTTAGACTGTAATAGTGATAATTAATTATATTTTTCACACAAAAGTAGGCATTACTGTTTTAATTAGATGTCTAAGTTAGATTATTTGCTTAATTGAAAAGTATTATAATTTGAAAAACACATGTGATAAAATTATAAAACATCTTAAGAAAAAAATTCTAAGATTACTCGAGTTATTTCTTGAATTAAGATAAAATTATAAAGAGTTCCATTTATTTTACTTGCTATCGACATTTTTCTCATTCATTTGAGATTTTAATTCTTTCATAATTTTCCTATTTTATTATATATATATATATATATGGTATTATTAGGTAATAGCATATCTAGTTTATCTTTCATATCATCCCTACCATAAAATTAGAGCTCAAGATAGAAAAAAAAAAATACCCATATTAAAGCACGTCTTAATATCTAATTTCATATTATATTAAAACATTGATCATTGTGTGAGGTATGGGTATACATGGATACCATGTTTTCCGGAGTTTAATTTCTCGTCATAAAAAAATCTCAATATTATACTATTTTATTTTGTGAAATAATTTTATTAATTTGATTATTTGTGACAAGAACTATTGCCATTAAAAATTTATATATTTTAGACAACTATTTTTTATCACTAAAAGTTATATTTTTTAATTTTAAAATACTATTTTTAGTGAAAACTAGTTTGTATGGTGACCAAATTTGCAAACATTTAGTTATAGATTAAATTGTCACAAAGAGTATTTATTTAGTGACAACATTTCTTTCGTCACTAATGTTACACAATTTCGTAATAGCATTAATAAAGTTATTGTTTGACGTGTGGAACTTGATTATCTTCTGGGAGCTTGACTTATGAACTTACTTGTTTTAAATGCTGACATGATTTAAAACAAAATTTTCACATGTGTTGTTTCGGTTAGAATTTCTTAACATTGTAATTTGTATTGTGTCTTCTCATAGTAAAAGAAGTTGTAACTCTGTGGATGTAGTTTTAATTTTAAATTAACCACGTAAATCGTGTTTTCTCTTTGTGATTTTATTCTTTCTCATTTGTTATATTTATTTTTTGTCATAACAATTATCACTATATATTTTTAGTTACATATTATTAATGACAATTTTCTGTGACGACTCTTTTATTGTCACTAAAGATTTTTAGTAACAAATAATAAATATTTAATAATAATTTTAATTGACAATAATTGTCAGTGGACCCTAAGTGTATAATTTATGCATAAATGTGTGAATAATCTAAACTTACATTATTTAGAATAATCTAAAAATTATATATGAATATGACCAAACTCTAATAGACGGCTTTGGTATAAAAAATTGTGTGTAGCATCCTTATATTCTTGTACTGGATAAGACATACAACATAAGCCAAAATGGGTAATTAAGAAATAGTATAGGTTCAGCAGTACATTCTTGTATCTAATCTATGCATTAATTATATAGTTCTTGTATCTAATCCATGCATGTATTATATATATTCTGTCCCCAATGGCATATATATATATATAATTGTAAAGTTTCTGCCAGGTCAAGGGAGAATCAGATGGAGCTAACATCCCTGCAGATTACTCATGAAACTGAGAAATGGAATATAATAGATTAATTATTAGGACTATCCAAAAGCAAAAATTCACTCAATTTTTTTATTAGTAATACTACAATTTAAAAAAAAATTATACAGAAATTTATTTAGAATTTAGAAATATTAATAGTTTAAATTTACTTACAATATAACCCACAAATTACATAATTAAATTTAAATTATTTATTTTAAATCTTAAATAAAATTCTTGACAACTTTTTTAAATTTGCAGTACTATTTTTTTATAGCACTATTTTTTGTTTTTGTATTATAATTTCTCAAGCAGAGGAGTGAAGATGGAACAAAAGAGGCCCATCACCTCCTTTGAAATTTGTGAGCTAAGCCAAAATGGAGAGGCATTCAGCTGGTCCCAGCTCACCAAAACTTTCCCACACACTGATATCTATATATCTATCTATATATAAATATAGACATTGGAAATTAATAAACATCATAGTTCTAAATATGTTACTCAATAGTGTATCAAATTTTTTACTGGTATGGTTAGTATTGATATTAATAAAATATTGAGTATTATTTTAAATTTATAATTATAAAATTTTTTTTTATATATTTTTAGAAAATATTATTTAATAATAACTATTTTATTATTACATAATTATTTATTTAAAATAATATTTTAATTAATTAGTTTAAATTAAAATCTAATCTTATTATTTATAGTGAGATAACTAATTTAAAAGCAATAAAATTTAACATGTACACTTTTTAATAATAATTTAACTTTAATTAGTTTTAAAAGTCTCATTTTATGTAGTATTTGATACATGAATTGGAGTATAAAAATAAAAAATAAAAATAAAAACAAAAAAATAAATAAAAATTAATTTTAAAAAAAAATTAATTATAGATCGGTATGTAACCGATATGACCCGATATAGGCCGGTACAGAACGGTATCGGCCAGTACGTCCGGTACAAGCCTGTACAGACCGGTATATATTCTGACTAATACAGAACTAAGTAATTAGCGTATCAATTTTGTTTCAAACTGGTACGTACCAACCAGTACAGTACGGTATATAAAACTACGCTAAGCACTATCTAACAATAGTGGATAATAAGTATATAATATATAAATATTTTTGCAAAAAATATATTATTTATCTGTTGATAGGATCAATCATATTTGATCGTGCACCTAGCAAGAACAAGAAGACTGAGCACAGAGAGACTCAGTCAGCTATAGCCGACCTCATAATTGGAGCACCGAGACTCTCTCCCATAACTCGGGAAAATGCTCCCACTATTGCCAGGAAGCACGAATTTCCCATGAATCGAGGGAATCCTCTAGGCATAATCAGCGGCATCCTACCTCACAGCCAATAAGACACACCTATAAGTCAATGTCAATATCTCTAATACAATGTATGTGAAAAAATTAGTCTTTGTAGTTAGTCAATTATTACTTATAGAGTTTGACTTAGGCATTAGAGGGTAATCGGCAAACACTCCATCGGTATTAGTTTTGACTTCTGATCTTTTAGGTCTAGTTGGCGAGGGCTTGGAGATTAACATTTTGTCCAAATCGCTCGGGTCCACTATTGAGGTACTATCATTTGGCGCCATCAATGGGAACTTCTTCTCCTATACACTCGATGGTGGAAACAAGAGCTATGACCTCTAATAACAACCGCCAACCCTCATATGGTGGAAGGTGCTGCCAACCCACGCATCGATCAACAGTTTGTTGACTTGACTCACATGGTCCAAGAACTAGCACAGCAGACGCATGCCCTCCACCAATGGTTTGAGACTCAAGCAGCAGAGCCCCCACCCATCTATGCTGGTTTACCTAATGCCGAAGAGGCTAATCTCGTGCCCCCAAACCATAGGAGATTAAGCCAACCCGATCCCACTAACAATGATATTTCCCCTACCAGAGACAGGGAGCCAGGGGAAACGTCAACAACCATCATGACCGATGAGAGGTTAAAAGTCGACCAATCAACCCAGGGATTACGGATCCTTCCCGTGCTGGGAAAGTCTATCCAGATATCAGGTTGAGATCTCTGCCACAATCGAGCTTGAGATGAGATGTATGAGGGAGCAACTTCAAAATATCATAGAGGCAGTAAAAGGTAAGATGACCGGTGATGTATATGAGCTTGTGCAGAAGATCAACCTCCCATTCTCGCCTGTAATAATGATAGAACCACTGCCATCGAATTTCAAAGATGTCTCAGATGGAAGCATTCGATGTGACGAAAGACCCATTGGATCACTTGGAAGCATATAAGGCTTTCTTGCATCTTCATGCCGTCCTCGACGAGATCATGTGCCGAGTGTTCCCAACCACCCTGAAAGGGTCAGCTCGCGTCTAGTTTAGCCACCTCAAGCCAGGATCAATCAACACATTTATGCAACTCAGCAAACTATTCATAAGGTATTTTATTGGGGGCAAAGGTAGCGTCGATCCGCCACTTACCTACTAAACGTCAAATAGGCAAGCGAAGAATTGCTCAGGAATTATGTGTTTAGATTTAACGCTGAGGCACTCCAAGTTGATGGCGTGGACAACAAGGTGGCCTTGGCAACATTTATGGGAGGACTACGACCCACCAAGTTTTTGTTCTCTCTATCCAAAGCACCACCCGAGAGCATGGCCGAACTAATAGCCAAGGCCCAAAAACACATGAACGTGAAAGTTGCAATGAACGCTAGAAAGGATAAGGCCAGACCAGAGCTAGAGAGAAAATAGAGCGTCAATAGCCGAGTGAGCCAGACCGATTAAGGAGGCCGAGAGAGTTAATCTCAGCCAATCAAACAACAAAAGGCCACAAATCCCCCCCAGTCGCTTCGAGAGGTGTACTCCTTTGAACACACCAGCTGACCAAGCTTTGTTGTAGATACGCGACGATCCCGATCTAAAGTGGCCAAAGAAGCTGAGAACCATGCCAGACCTTAGGAACCAGGATAAATATTGTAGGTTCCATAAGGACTATGAGCACAACATTGAAGACAACTTTGTTATAAAGGAGTAAATAGATGCACTGATCCAAAAAGGCCAGCAACGCTAATTCGTTGCCGTTCGACTAGGCAATGAAGAGCCAAGGAAAGCACTAGAGGAGCCCCAGGCAGATCGGGAGATAGCTGGGGAAGTTCAAGTAATAGCCGGCGGGTTCGCAGGAGAGGGAGATACTAGCTCATCAAGATTAGCACATTCAAGAAAGTTGTGAACAGAGATCCTAGTGGAAGTCCTCACCACTATTCGCTCGGTAAGGAGCAGGGTGAATGATAGAGAGGAAATAATCACCTTCTCGGACCTTGATAGAGAAAGGATTCAACATCCCCACGATGATCCTCTGGTGTTCACGATGGTACTGGCTAATTACCGAGTCCGGAGGATACTAATAGATAATGGGAGCTCAGCGAATATCCTATTCCTGAAAGCCTTTGATCAACTCAAAATCAATAGAAACCGGCTGACCCCGATTTGATCCCCCCTAATGGGGTTACTGGAGAAAGAATCTAACCCCTCGGTGCCATCGAACTACCCCTGACCATGGAGGTTAAGCCAAATTAGTCCACTCGAAAAGTTACATTCCTAGTTGTTGACTGCCCCTCAGTGTATAATGCCATACTGGGAAGAACAGCCCTCAACCTTTTCAAGACGATCACATTCACGTTCAGCCTAACCATGAACTTCCCAATCCCGCTTCGTATCGGACAACTCAGGGTTGATTAGCTCACTACAAGAGAATGCTATGCTACCTCCCTCGGAGGCCCGAACGGTAGGGAATTGTTAACGAATGAAACTTTGAAATCTCGAGAAGAAAATAGGAGGAAGAGCCCCAAATCGACTGAAGAGCTCATCGACCTTCCCGTCGATGCAGACCGACCAGACCAGAAGGTATTTGTCAGTGGTCTTCTACCCGAACCTTAGCAACAGCAACTGCTGCAGTTCCTCAGGCGACATTGATAGGTATTCACCTGAACGCATGATGACATGCTAGTCATACAAGTAGAGGTTATGGAGCATCGACCTAACATAAATACGAGTCATTGTCTGGTTAAATAAAAACCCAGGACCTTTGCCAAAGAACGGAGTGAAGCGATCTCTAATGAAGTTAACAAAATGCTAGAGGCAAAATTTATCAAGGAGGTACAGTACCCCGAGTGGCTCACAAATGTTGTTTTGGTGAAGAAACCCAACGGGAAGTGGAGAATGTGCGTAGATTTCACTGACCTAAACAAGGCATGCCCCAAATATGGCTACCCCTTGCCCAGGATCGACTAGTTGGTGGACTTAACAGTAGGGCGCGAACGCCTCAGCTTTATGAATGCCTTCTCGAGGTATAACCAAATTAGGATGCACCTAGCTAATTGAGAAAAGACTTCTTTCATCACCGACCAAGGACTCTACTGTTACAACGTTATGCCTTCAGCCTCCAAAATGCCGGAGCAACTTACTAATGCTTTGTTAATCGCATATTCAAGGAGCAACTTGGAAGAAATATGAAAGTTTATGTGGATAACATGCTAAGTGCAAAGCAACTGAGGACCATTTAGCTGATCTCGAGGAGACATTCTGAGTACTTGTGGAGTACGATATGAGGCTAAAATGAAAGATCAGTTATAAAAAGAAAAAGAAAAAAAAGGAAGAATAAACTTTGATGAACTTACCGAAGGACGAGAAGGGGGCACAAGGAACGAAGAGAGCTTAAAAGTCGCTGACGACGAAACCCCCCTAAGAAATCCCCAGAAGAGTGGCAAGCTCGAAATGAAAGTTTTGCTCCTCAGTTATATACCCGAGGAAGAGCAAGCGTTCGTAGCTTGAAATCCAATGACTATGAAAAAGAAGAAACTGTTCTGAACCATTGGATGTGTTGAGGAGGACTAGTAGGATCTATCCACGTGTTGGCTATGAGTTTCCCCAATGCATGGGAAAAGAAAAAATATTAATGAAAATAATCATGACAAAAGTGCATGGTTACCGCAGCGCCGCTAAAAATAAATGCCCGTGACAGCTAAGAAGAATGGTATTCTCAAGAGCACGCGTTTCGTGCATTCCCGGGAATGGGGGCTAAGTGATGGGATTGGTTATACCTAACCGAGTGCCCATCAGGAATAAGATGATCGAGCAGAGAGACTCGTTTGGTCAAAGTCGACCCTTAACTGGAGCACTGAGATTCTCTCCCATAACTCAGGGAAACGCTCTCGCTATTACCGGGAAGCGCAAATTTTCCGTGTTTCAAGGGAATCCTCTAGGCACAATTAATGGCACCCTACCTTATTGTCAATAAAACTATTCTATAAATTAATGTTGATATCTCCAATACAAGGTATGAGAAAAATTTAGTCTTTACAATGAGTCAATTACTGCTTATAGAGTCTGACTTAGGTATTAAAGGGTAATCGGCCAACACCCCACCGGTGTTAATTTTGACTTTTGATCTTTTAGGCTTAGTTGGCGAGGGCTCGGAGATCAACATTTTGTCTAAATCGCTCGGGTTCACTATCAAGGTACTATATAATCTGTAAAAGAGATAAATTTTGATTTAAAAAATGTATTAATATTGAAAAATTTTGTATCTATTAACTTAATAACCATCTTTCAATAAATAGTAATTAGCATGATTCATATATATATATATGGTTTAAAATTTTATGACTTTTATATAAATTTATATTAATTTATGTATAAATAGTTCTTTTAGTATTCTTCATATATCTTTGATTTGGTAATTCTATTGAAAGAGCGGACTAATAATTTAGTAGTACATAATACTATATGGTATTATTTAGGTGTTACTCACGTTTAATAATATATCAAAAAATATTTTGGATAAAATATTAGAATATTTTTATTAGGTACACTACAAGAAAATGCACTTTTAGCAACCAATTTTGGCGATCAATATTGATTTTAGTCGCTGAATACAAAACTATTGGCCACCATATTATCGTTAGTCGCCGAATATATAAATATTAGCGACCATTATTCGTTAGTCGTGAAATATACCACAATCGACGAGTATAGTTTTGAGTTTGGTCGCTAACAACACTTTTATTGCGACCAAATCTAATATTAGTGGCCAAAGATCTGGTCGTAGAATGAAAAAATAGGTGAATACTTTTTGGCAACTAAAATTTGGTCGCCAAAAATATTCATTAATTGGCGACCAAAAGATTTTTGTCGCTACAGCTCACTTTTGGTAACCAAATTTACTTTTTATCACCAAACATTTTGGCGCCAATGACAAAAACACACGAAAAAAGTTTGGCGCCTGTGACTCTTCTCGACTAAACAAACACTGGTCGCACAAAAAATTTGGTGGCGACCATTTGACATTTGGTCGCCAAATGGTTTGGTACTAATCGCAGAAAAGGTCTTAATTGTACAATTGATTAAATGCATGTCTTAATTGTACAATTGATTAAATTTTGCATGTTAATAACACACTCCCAATTTTATTTCATTCTTTTAGTTAATGGGTACAATTGATCAAATTTTTGACGCCAAATCATAATTTAAGTGTTTGGGTAATTATGTCTGAAGTGGGAGAGAAAATGTTTTTTTTCTCTTTCTTTTTAATTTTTTAGTTTATTTATAGTTTTACTTATATGGGTTTAGGAATTAAATGGTGAAAAAGAGATAATTTGACAATTTGTGATATGTACAAAAGAAAAACACATTTTTTTAAAAATTAGAATTGAGATTTTAGTACATTCTCATAACTCACTATATTCTTGTATGTATAAAGTATAGATTCCTTTAAATAACGAGTATTTCAAAAATAGTGTTGTACATACTGAATATGAATACAGTATCAATATCATAAAAAGAATATACCGAATACTCCCAAAAGTATCGGGTATGCTTTGGGTATGTAAAATAGGAATATTTTTCCATTTATTTTAAAATTTTAATACTAAAACTTAAAATTTTAGAAATAAAAATTAAGAGGATATAAGTATAC
>JAOTRH010022819.1:0-21917 GCA_034768845.1 Heliamphora exappendiculata | reverse complement strand
TTTACTTATTTTTGTATTTAGTAATTTTTTATTTTTTAATTAAAATTTTTTAAATAAAATTTTGTAATTAAAAAAAAAAAAAAACAGGGAGTGTAAGTGTGAAAACAAAGAAATTAAAAGGTATAAGTGTGAAAATACTATTTTTTCGTTTAAAAATTAACGAAAAGTTAACTTTTGGACAAAAGTGTTACAAAAATTAAAAAGTAAGAGGTGCAGTGATATTTCAGATAATAGATTAGGTGACAGTGATATAATCCTTAAATAGATGAGGTATAAGTATAATATACCCTAAAAAATATGTATATAATTGTGTTGAGACAAAAAATAAAAAAAATTTAAAATTAATAATAATAATAATGGACCTTGAAGCGAATTCCAAAAGCTACAAAGTGTGGAGCTTCAACTTTCAATGTGGCAGACTCAAAGTTGTCCTCAGAGCTTTGAGACCAAACAATGGTTGTCTTTCTTTTTCCATTCCCTCTCATGAATATATATGGTTTGTTGTGTGGTATTTTCACCTTTTCTCTGCCCATCATAAGAAGAAAAAAAAAAGTGAAAATGATTATGAGATTAATCTCCTTAATTAGGGACAACTTGCATAATCTTATCATCCCAATCCATGAACTTTTTGGTGCAAAAAAATTGCTAAGTAAAAATGGAATAATTCTGCTTCTTTCCTGTACAGTAATAGACTGGATTAGTTTAGTCATGGATTGAATTGGTTCAGTTTTGGCTAATTTTAGGTTCAAAATGGATTCATTTAGCTAATAGGAACTATTTATTTTATTATTCATAGCAATGCAAGTAGTTAAATAGATCGGATATCGTTAAGTGTTTAAATAAATTAATTTTTTTAAAAAAATATGAACGGTACTTGAACTTTATCATTTATTTTTTTCAAACAAAAATGTGATTTGCCCAATAATACGATTCGATCAACTTGAATTTTTGTATAAATATTTTAAATATTAACGCATGTTTGGCCTAATTTTTTTTTTATAAATTTTTTAACTTTTTTGTGAAAAAAATAAATGTAAAACGACGTAAAAAAAAAGCCAATTAAATAATAAAATATAATAGTGTAGGACTGGATTGGTCCAATTTGGCTAATTTTAAACCCAAAATGGGTTCATTTCACTGATAGGAAGCATTTATTTTATTATTCATAGTACGTTATCTATGCAACAAATAGTACGTTATTTATGCAACAAATTAAATAAATCGAATGTCATTAAGTGTTTAAACAAATCATATTTTTTTAAATATATGAACAGAACTTGAACTTTATCATTTATTTTTTTCAAACAAAAATGTGATTTGTTCAATTACTTAATACTTTTCAATCAACTTAAGTTTTTGTATAAATATTTTAGATATTACCGTGTAAGTTTTTTAATTTTTTTGTAAAAAAAATAAATATAGAAAATCGTAAAAAAATACCAATTGAATATAGTGAGAAACCAAACAAATAGACTTCTAAAAAAAAATTTATCAAAAAGCTTTCAAAAAGAATTTAGACTAAAACAGAGACTATGCTGTTGAGATCATCAAAATGATCCCATTTTGGGTCCAAAATTAGCCCAATTGGATTGGAGAAAAAGTGGACACAAAAAAGAAATAGAAATTCTTTTATTTATATACTTCAAATCTGCAACATATATATTTGTAAGTTTTGAATCTTGTTTTAACCCAAAGCAACACAGTTTTCTCAACTTGATCTTAGTTTGAAATGTTTAAAAAGTTTAAAAAGTCAATTTTTTTATATATTTTTTTAAATCTCTAAACTTTGTTTCGTCTCATCTGACGGTTAAATTTTTTTTCCTTTTAACTAAACTTCATTGTTTGGCATAATAAAATAACTCACTGAGATTTTATCTTTTTTTTCTAAGAAAAAATTTATTCCTATTCTAAGTAATTTAATTTTTTATCATATGAAACACCAAAAATACCCTCAATAAAAAGTCAATTCTATTATTCAAAAGTAAAAAATATCAAAAAAATCTTTTTAAACACTCCAATTTACAAGTTAAAAAAAAACATATAAAAAATTTTAACATAAAATCAAAATAAAAAATTATCCTAAACAGTCGGGAAATTCATTAGTCCAAATAATTTAACTTTCTTCTCCTTTTTTTTTTTTTAAATAATTTTTTAAAAAACTTAAGCTTTTAAAACATTTCAACTTAGGCACTCCTTAAAATAACTTGTTTTAAGGCTTTTCTTTAAGATTTTTTTTCGTGTTTAGTAAAATTAGTTTATGTTAGTTCAAATGATAATATTTTTTATTTTTTTTTTCGTTACAAAAATTAAAACAAAAAAAAATCAAAATATTTTTTAAAAATTCATTTAGAACAAAAAAATGCTATTCCAAATTAAGCCTATATTTAGCTCAACATTTTTAAAAAAACTTTAACTTAAAAGTTTTTTAAAAAATGTATTCGTTTGTCCTCCTATTATATATCAGTTGATTTTTTTAAAAATTTTTTATATTTATACTTTCACAAAAAAAAAAAAAATTTATAAAAAAAAATAATTAATCCAAACTCAAGCTAAAGTATTTTTCAAAGATCACCTGTAGATCCCTTTCCTGATGTGAATGATAATCCAATCAGAATTCCCTTCAGGAACAGAATCGATGGCCGCTTGAACAGATTTGAAGTCCCCGCCATTTCCATTGACATCGACGATTACAGATCTGTTGGCGCCAATCTTCTGTGTCAGCAAGGGAGAGTTGATCACCGATTTTGGATAGAAGCCATGGACGACGTTTTCCAAGTTGCAGAGGAACGCAAACAAAATGAATGCAACGACAACACGATTTGCCCTAAAGAATGTGGAAGAAAGTGAAGATGACAAAGCCATTTTTGGTGAACTTGAGTTTTGTTAGATCTTGTGGGATGGGAAAGTTTTTGAAATGCTATGAAAAGACATTTTTTGGAAGGCTTCTCTAAATTGGAGGGCTTCCAAGAATTCATGTGTGGTGGGTATGGTCTGCTGATGAGTTAATTTCTTTTTGCTGGCCAGGAATGACAATGGAATAGAATGGGTACATGTTTGTGGTTTTTTATTGCCGTGTTTTATTTTATCAAGACAAGAACGATGTTAAAAAAGTTAAAAAAATGACACAGAGGCATAAATATATCGAGAATACTTAATAAATTATAGAGATGATGATACTAATAAAAACTAGAAATAAGATAGTAAAATAATAATAATTCATGAATGATTTCAGTTTAAAAAATAAAAATAAATAAAAAATAAAGGTGAAAATAAAAGATAAAAAAGATCAAAGTTTACGTATGTGTTTAGTAATACAAAAGTGTTTAATTTATATAATTGGGAAAATCCTTATTCCATAAATCGCGAGAAATTATTTGGTAGGTATGAAATAATGTGTTAGCATGCATGTCGATGCATTTGTACAACCAATATACACATACTATCCATTCATAATTTTAAAAAATGATACTAAAATATGTGGACGAAAGTAAAGATGACAAAGCCATTTTTAGTGCACTTGAGTTTTGTTAGATCTTGTGGGATGATGACAATTAAGAGGGGAGGCTTTTGAAATGCCATGAAAAGACATTTTTGGGAAGGCTTCTCTAAATTGGAGGGCTTCCAACAATTCATGTGTGGTGGGAAATTGGGAATGAACTGCTGATCAGTTTCCTTTTTGTTGGCTATTTGCAGGAATGAAAATAAAGTGGGGATAGGAATGGATTTGTGGTTTTCTGTCCTTGTTTTTATTTTAATTGGAACAGGAGTGAAATAGAAAAGATTGGAAAAGTTGTGGGAATGGAGTGCAGGTAGTGAGATATCGAGAATAATTAATAAAGGAAATTTTAATATGCAGTTCTATTTAGATTTTTTATTTGAGTATAAATACTATTTACTAAACAAGAGATCATATAAATTCTCATTTTGTGTGTTATTTCAAAAATACTCTTTTTTTTCTTTTTAGATAATTAAACGTGACATAAAAAAAATGAAAAAAATTACAAGATCCAATAAACATATACCCCAAACGAGTACATGAAACAAAAAAGAAACCCACCTATAACAAAAAACAACCACCCCTGCTCAAAGCGGGGATATAACCAAAATACAAACCCACATCACACACCGAAAAAGAAACAACCCACCACCCACCTACTGACAAAAGGAGTAATAGGTCGGGCCGGAGATTGTTTATTTTTTCTTCTTTTTACTGTTTCCCCCCTTAGCACCTGATTTTTGCTTTAAAGAAGAGGGTGGAGAGACAGTAACGCAATCATCTACTGTAAGAGGTTCTTCAACAACCCTAATTTCTGACTGTTGCTTTACTGGAAACGAAAAACCAACTGAAACTCAATCATCTACTGAAGTACCACCCGGTGCTACCTCCCTATCTCCCACGTATGTTTGCGTTGTACCCTCATAGCTAACGCTGACTAATGGAGTACAGACGCTGAGAAGGTGACTAGGAGTAACACTGTCCATCACAAGGCATTGCACTGGCATCCTGGAGGTGACAACCTGCTGGATCGAAGAAAGCCTCAAATTAGGACCTGTCTATGCAATTACCCCACATGGCTGGGCTTTAGACAAAGGATTACCCTTCTTCATTGCAATATTTCCCGAACCCATATGAGGCTTAGGGCTAATCTGCTTTACAACTTTATCGCCTTGAATCCCAATTATACCCTTCCCAGCTTGGACACAATCAACTGGATCCTCAGGTTTATCAGAGCTAGAAGTCGGCAAAGTAAAATGACACTTACTAACTTCGTGACCAAAAGTGTGACACAGCGAACACATGGTGGGAAGACCTTGGAATTCCACCCGAATAGTAACTGATTCACCTTCACATCTAGTGATAATCTCATGCTTCAACGGAATAGCCGCATCGATCTCGACACATACCCTAGCATATGATATGTGTTGCTTAGTTTCCATAGCCCGATCTAGGAACAAAAGCACACCCAAAACACTAGCAATTCTGCTTAAACATCAATTCTGCTTAAACATGGCGCGTTCCAAAATTTTAATAGCAAGTCATAGAATTTGACCCACATTGGAATCTTAGCCACAGCCTCCTTAGTTAAACATAAACATCGTCGCCATCTCATGAGTATAAGGAATTTGCCCAAAAAATACCAAGGACCTCTTTCTAACACGCTTTCCATAGCCTCCTTACTGTTAAATTTAAAAAGGTAAAAACCTTTACCATTACCAAAAACTTCGGTTAAACCATATTGAGCTCATTAAGTCCTGGCAGTTGCCCTGACCAACGCAAAGGCCAAATTTGCATCCAAAAAATAACAAACTAGGCATTCCCACTCCTTATCATCAATCAACTCACTACCAATTACTACAGAATCCTCTTGCGCAGGATGACTTTCAAAAAATTCAAGACAAGAACTAGAAGAGCTACGGTTGGTCAACAAAGATGCCCAACGTCGAGCAGGAAGCTGACGAGGATTTGTATCAAACACCTCACATGCAGACAGATTTATGAACTCCTGTCTCACCTTCAATCCCCGAATGTAGATTACCAATGCCACTAACCATACAACCTCTACCATGAGACGTATCTCGACCCCGGACACCACGATTACTGTGCATTGGCGGACAACAACAACAGGGGAATCAAAGAGATTCGTACATAGGGTGGCGTCCTGCGCTGTTTGTTCTCCGTGAAAGGTCCCTAAATTAGCTTCAATGGCCGCAAATCGTCCCAGACTGAGGAGACTAAGCCCTTTCCTCGCTCGATTCAGTGCCTTAACAGCCACCATCTCAAAGCCATTGCGATCGGTTTGCATGGCAGGGGAAACCCTCAATTGATCGACGCTATCAGGTAGAGCAGATCGTTGTGGGGCCACATCGTTCTGATTCTCCAAAGAAGGGGAAACCCTAGCATGAGATGGAACCACCTCCGACGGATCCAGCGCAGGAGCGTGGAGACCATCGCAAGCGGAAATCGCACCCAAAACAGATCGAAACCTACTGCTATTATGGTTCATTGAGTCATTCCTGCTGCATTTTATATGCATTTTATATACAAATTAACAAAGTATCTTTTCTTAAAATAGATCAAAAATCTTTGTTGACAATGCTAAAATTTCATAGGCCAGAACCAATATTCTCCCTCCGTTGTGTGTTGCAATCTGTTCACCATTATACAAAAAATTAATTTTCATATATCACCCACGAAAAAAGATAAGAATCTTAGTGAAGAATAAAATTCATATTCTATATTTCCATAAATGAGAATTACAATTTCTTCAAAGCATCAAATCATCGGCGAAGGAAATAAAGACCACGAGTAAGAAACCCTCTATTAACATTCTATCTTTTACTCTCTATACAAAATGTCAATATGAAACACCCTCCAACTCGCCCCCAAACTTTAATTCATTCATTTCCATTTTATGCTTGCAAAATTGTCATTATATTTTCAAAATTCTAAGTGAGGTGTACAATGAACAAACTGAGAGATTGAATGTTGCGTACATGAAATTTTTAACATTGTTGATGATCCTGGTGATATTAACACTGTTAATATCCCATATTGTTCTTTTGTTTTTTTTTCGAAAGTTTTATGTCATGCTGTATATAAAAAAATGATTAAAGGATTTTGAAATGTACGAGAATGTTTTCAGACATTTGACAAATTCTAATAGCAAAGTGATGTGTGGCGAAAGTTACTTAGTCGCAAAAGTTAGAGAATTTCAGATGCCGACATGATAAGGCAACAGTATGTTATTATGCTTCGTTGTCTTCGTATATAACACCTCCCATTCCTCTCAAAAATCTCCAATCCTCCCTTAAAAATTGTATGCAAGTATTAATGCCCGGACATAGTCACATCTATCAAAAAGAGTCTGTTTAACTCAACCATAAATCAGATTATAAACACATGCACTAACTCGGTTTGAACTAACCCATTCAAACCGAGAATATGTTAACATTTTTTAAGACAGATTGTATAAAAATGTAAATATGTTAACATTTTACATAATATGATAAACTGAGAAAATGTGTTAACATTTTTTAAGACACATTGTATAAAAATGTTTTGTGATTTTGTTGAAACTCATGCATATGTATTGTTAACTCCACATCAACCACTTCTTGAAATGTTTGATCATATAAATCAGATCTCACAATTTCCCAACAAAACTAGAAGAAATATGGTAATGGAATAATGCAAAATTCTTATTACAACCACGACTATGCAGGTGCAAGCAAGGACCGAACCTTGGGTGGAATTCCAAAATTATGCTCCATTTGCTTTCAACTTATTGATATTGAATAATTTTTCCAAACAAAACAAAAAAGCATTAGGGCTATAACCACACAAAGGCATGTTAATATTGAGAACTTTCACAAATAGTAAGAAAAGAACTATTGCCACAATTATTATGCAATATGAGTAATTAAAACCAAAATGTGTATGGTATCATTTCAACACGTCAGGTAAATCAATTTAACGTAAGAATCATATTCTATCCTTTTTGGTTAGTTTTCATACCATATAATAACATGCCATTCCATTTATCCTCCACAAATGATTCTTAACATTGATAGCGTAACATTCCATAATAAGTTACTAATCAATCATCATTACATATCTTTTATTTTGAATTAAAATGAATGAGAAAATCTTCTTAAATAATGACTAACCAGAATATGTAGCATAAATGGTACCAAACATTGAATGAGTAAAAAATCTATGAAAAATATTTTGAGGGTAAAAAAGTCCCATTTAATATTAAAAAGATTTCGTAGGACAAGAGTTCGTTGCATAGGATCTATACTTAAATAAGTTGCCAAAATAAGACCTTAGACTAATTAACTCATTAATAAATGATAAGTATAATGATATTACTGAAAATTGGAGATAATGTAATAAAAGAGAATTAATGATTTATGAAAAAAATTAAAACTAAAATAATGAAGAATAAAAAATAGAGAAATTCTAGGATAGGTCTTATTATCAGTTGATATTTGAGGATTAGTCATGTCTAACTTTTTTTAATAAATTTAATCCGGCAACATTAATGTTTATCGAAAATATTTTTAAATTAAATCTTCTAAAAACTTCATTGACCAAATCTCTTCCTAAATGAGAATAAAAAATTTAGCCCAAAATCTCCTAAAAAATCTCGCGTCGCAATCACCTCAACTCTAACTCCGTCGCCGATTTAATCATCTGTCGTCGCTGTCGTCATCGACTCCATCTTCTCTGGTGCCGACGTCAATCTCCGGCGCCAATCTACTCATTCCATTAAACTAATAAAATTATCTGTTCAAAATTATAGAAAAAATTTCTCATTCCATTAACCTGAGAAATTTTTCTAGAAAAATTTTCTTGAGAAATTTAAAGTGATAAATTTATCAAGTAAATTAAAGTGTTAAATTTATCACGGTAATGAAAACGCCGGTGATGGGAGAAGTGATAAATTTCTCACAGTAATCGCGATGCCGGTGATGGAAGAGTCGATCTAGAAGGAGGAGCGGCGGCGGGAGAGAAGTCTAGATTGGAGGAGAAAGAAGCAGTATCGATGGAGGAGTCCAGATTTGGAGGGAGGGGTGGTGGCGAAGGAGTGGTGGCGATGAGATCTTGAGTTGTTGGCGGCGATAGATGATGATGGAGCGACGACATCGAGATCTAGAGTTGGTGGCAGCAAAGGAGGACGACAGAGCGGCGTTTGTATTGGAGTTTATATTTGTGCGGCGTTTGTATTAGTGAAGGAGCAACGACGACGGCGACGGCAGCGGAGGACAATGGAGGAGAAGAAGTGGTCGGTGGTCGGTGGTCGATGGTCGGATAGAGGAGGAGAAGGGGCGATGACGGCGGTAATGGCTAGGGGCAATAGTGTGAGAGAGAGTTAGTGCTATTAGGGTTTCATGTTAGTCTTCTACTTTAAATTTGTTGATCTTCAACCTTAATTTGTGGGGTCTCATATCAATCATTAATCACTATAAGGATAAAGTTCTCATATTTGACAAATTCAAAATTCCTATGCCAGAGCCTTATTTTTCATAATTGTAAATTCAGCAAATGTGATAAATTGAAAGTAAAATCTCTTAATTAAGAGCAAATCAGTCATAAAAAAAATTATCCAATTTTATGACAGAACTAAAATTAGCAAAAAATTATCGTCATTGTTGTTAATTCAGCCACTAATGTGCTCGCAAGTGACTTATCAGCAGATTTAAAACGATCTTCCACAACATTTAAGAATTCTAGTGCATTAGAAATTTTTGGTAGAGATGTTCTGATATTATTTTCCATAATCATTCTCGCTTTTCCAGGAATTGAAATAACAAAATTGTTCTTTAGTGCTATCATCAGTGATTTTGACAGGCTTTTAAACAAGTAATGTTATGTCAATATCCAATTTTCGCAGTGTGAATCGAACATGTTCATTCCATTTTGAAAAAAATTGAGCCAATACGAACTAGAACACTGGATGTATGAGAGTGCAACGAAATAGGAACAGACACTGAAATAAAATAGAACAATACTTGTGTTAATGCTTTTAGTTTAGATTTGGGTAAATTACACCAATGTCTCCCGAGGTTTTGGTAAAATACAGTCAACCTAACACATTTGAAAAAAATACATCGTCATCCATTGACATTTGATTTCGTATTACACATCAACTCACACTGTTAGGTTTTCGTTATTCAACTCACGTTTGACCAATGATATTAGCAATAAATAAACAAATTCTTCCATATTTACGACTATTAGACTAAATTAACGATGTTTTTACACTTTTGGCCCAAAATGGACGATACTGCTTACAAAGTGCCTGCGACTATGCCCGAGAAAGAGACTGCAGATGCTTTGAGTCTCACATGGGGGATGCACCGGATATCTATTATTTTTAAAAAAATATTCTCTTTTAAAAAATAAAAATAAAAATCCAAGATATCTGGATATTCCTTATGAAAAATGAAATCGCCACTTGATTTTTGAGAAAAATCAAGAAAAAAAAGGGCTACTGGTCTTTTAAAAACGTAACCAGAGAAAAAGAGGGTTCGGAAATTAAGGTACGAAAATAGAAGGTGTTAGGCACCATTTTCGGCCAACTGTGAAGTTTGCCTCTATTTTGTCAATATTAGTTCTTATTGTAAATTTTTTAAAGGTAACATATATAGAACGGAAGGTCAAAGAGAGTTCAAATAAAAGCAATAAACAAAACAAAATTATAACTACGATTCCTAGGATTATACAACTTATGTATTATTTCTAAATATGCCACACGTATTGTTTGAGTAAAGTAAAGTAAAAAAAATATGCAAGTAAGTGATAAAGAAAACAAGTAACATTCTAAGGGTCATGTAACAATGTTTCTGTCCCTATCATGCTATAAAATAGGTTGTACAGAACAAGCAGAAGAGACTTAAACATCATATTTAAGCTGCTAGTCAAGCACAAAACTCACAGCCGTAGCAACAAATGTTGCGACCGTGACAACAATAGTCACAAAACAAGTGGCCATGACAAAAATAGGGTTACCGCGAAGAACAGAATAAACAAATCTCACGGCCATAACAAATAAATGTCGCAACTATAGTTTTTAGAGGTACGAAAAGGGTATATACACCACACATGGCCAAAAGCAGGATTAAATGAATAGGATATGCAGGATAAAGACCATAACCTATTGGTTTTAGGCTATATCCACCATCCTTCATCCTCTATACAAAAAATAACTCTAAACAGAATATACAGGATAACAAATATGAATAATAGAACGTTTAGAATACATTTTCATGATACTCGCTTCATAAAACCTCAAGGTTGTAACAACCGCATATGTCAGTCGTGACAAGCATGAAGAAAAATGAGGCGGCCGTCATATTATCATATCCTCAGAACATATAGATATGAAGGTATACAGAATGGAGACCATGACTCATTTGGTCTAGGCCAGATCTGTCATTCATTACCCAATAGAAAGATAAACAGAGACACATAAAGAAAAAAATGCTAAATAGAGCAATAAAAGAATGTTTAAACTTGAAATAAACAGATAACAGAGAGTCTTGAAAGGGGTTTTCACGTTTCTGGCCTTAAAACAATGTTATGGCCGTAACAACAGAATGTTATGGCTGTTAGAAAAAGAATGCATAAATTTATCGACGCCTATAAAAATGACACGGTCGTAACTATGTGTATAACAAAACATACGGCCGTGACGTGACATAAGAAGGTCGCGACCATCATGTTTCAGAACTTCAGAAAGCTTTTGATGTGTTTAGTGTGTTTGTGAGTATCGAAATAGGACGTAAATAAATATAAATATACGAAACAGAAGGCTATAAATATACTTCTAGTAATGAAAACTTGAAGAAAATAAATGTTTGCATTGATATGAATGATAAATAAGCAATAAAACAATGAAAACCTTATCCACGACACCCTCAGGGGAAGAAGATGAAGGTTTAAGAAGAGTTGTGGTGTCCTAAGATTACCTCGTTTGAGTATCCACCCCAAATGTCTCCTCGACGGTGAGAATATAATACCTCTAAACCAATATATGTGCTCCAAAAACTCTTTCGGGGCAAGCAAGAACACGAACGAGGCTCGGGAAGTATAGGATGGATGGGAGAATATCGAACGGGAGAGTATTTTGACAGAGTATGGGCCTTCAGGTATGTCGCTCTCTTATTCTGCTAAGAATTGCCACCTATTTATAGGCAAGGCAAGCAACACAGAGCTCTTCTAGGATGCTGCCATTTGTCCAAAAATGGGTAACAGTGACGGCCATTACCTTTTTGCTTTGGTACATTACAGACAGCTACCTCTATGGTGGTGAAAAGGGCAGTCGTGACTTTCAAAAGTCACGACCTGGATAAAAAAGCAACAGTCGTGATAAAGAAAGTCATGGCTTGATTTAGGATTTTCAAAAAAGGTTACGATTGTGAGAGTAAAGACAAGGCATGTTCTAGGGTTTACAAAAAGCTGGTGGCCGTGTGGATAGGAATGTCACGGCCTGAAGGTGTTTCAGGATTTTTGGGTTTTGAGCTATATTCGTGATTTTGCTTGCTTGGAGGCATCTTTGAGCATGATTCTCATACTTTCGTCATTGGAGCACATTCGATATGGGTGCCTAAGATTCGGCTTGGTTAGATTGGGGTGTCTATAAACACCACCACCTTCTGCACCACCGCCGCTCACGTCCCTGCCGAGGTTCATTGAATCAAAGAAATCAAAACCGATTAAGCCACAAAAAGTTCTTGAATTTTTTGTTTCATTTAAGGTAGAGAGCAACAAAGTTGGTGATCTCTTGGATTTCCAGAAAAAAAAATCACTTGAAGAACCGAGGGAGCATGTTTGACAAGCTCTAAACAACCATGACTTCAATTACCCATCACCACCACCACCACCACTAGTGGCGGCTAAAGTAGAAGAGCTGAATACAATGTTCAACGAAGTAAAAGAAGTATTGCAGCCACCTCTAATGCAACCACCACCATCCCAAGAAATACTAGGTGTAACCACCGAACCCATTTTTGATACCCCTTCATCACCTCCAGAAACTGAAACCCCATTCGCTGAACCTGGCCGGAGCTTAGTCGGCGGAAATGAGAACGTTTGTTGTTTGGCCTGGTCCAATTAGTAAAGCTTGGGTGGGAAATGGCTTTGTGTAGACGGCGTTGATCTAGATAACAATCATGATATGACCAATGATCGTAAAAAAAAAAGCTTGTTCCAACCTTCTTCCAGCACCACCGACCTTGCTCTGCCACCTTCTACCTCTACGCCTTCTAATTTCTCGATCACCACCTCCATTCGATGGCTCACCATTGCCTTTGATAGTAATGTTCAAGTGAAAAGTTGTGGTGAACTTACACGGTGGTCTCGATGGTTCTGATTGTCCTAGGGTTCTGAGATGGGCCATTAACCCAAGGAGGCAATGATTGCCTTGGGTTTTAGCAGTGTGGTGGCGGTTCCCATTCAGTGATAAAGAGGCTGATGGTGGTGAGAGGGTGGTAGCCGTAGAATTGGGGGTCATTGAGGTCTTGGGCGAGGGAGCGGTAGAGATTGAAGTAAATTTTAGGCCAAATATTCAGGGCTAATTTAGTCATTCAACTATTTTCATTAACGGCGTTAAAATATAAGGGATGACGATGTAATTTTCTCAAACGTGTGAGTGTAACTGTATTTGACCCTAACCTCAGAAGAGGTTAGTGTAATTTACTCTTTAAATTTTATGATGATGGACTAGTGATATTACCTCGATTTCTCCTTTAGATGAAATCTAGGTATGTCTATTATTCACTCATTAATTAGGTGTAAGATTATCACCTATGTAGGTCTAAGTAATTTGTGTAATTTATTAATTAGTCATGTTACCTTTGTGTATCCAAATTTAATAATTAAATTATATAAATTATATTATCCTACTCAAATTATAATTATTTGAATATGACTCTTTTTTGGATTACTCACATTCTCCTAATTATAACTACCATTGAGAATATTATTAACTTAAATATTTTTTTTCACAAGTTTTTACGTAGTTTTATATTATAAGTTTTGTAAATTTAGATCACCCTAGTGACTACTAAATTTACAATTCCTATAAATATAAAAGTTAACTAATAATATTTTCTCTTTAGTTTATTATTTGGCCATTCTTTAATTTAATCACAGTTTTATTAAAAATAAATGTACATAAATTTTTTTTTATATGATTAAAAAATATTCAATGACCATAAAAATAACAATAATACTTGTACGTATACAAAACAAATAATTTAATGAATTCCATAACATGTATATTATAACAAGTATTTCAATAAAGTGGACAAATCAAGTTAAAAGCAACAAAAAGTTATAGGAATAAATAATCCTACACAGAATATAAAGTTGTAGAAATACATAATCCTACATAGAATACAACAATTTGCTTATTAAATGTTATTTAATAGAGCATTCTCTTAAGCAACAGCAATCTGAAAATATAATATTTGTTCTTTCATAGAATAATAATTAATAATCATTCCAGGCAATCTAACAAATTTTTTTATTACTATAATGATAACCTGTAAAAGAAAACATTATCATGCCCAAAGAAATATTGTCTTCTAAAGTTAGAGCTCCTTTGGCAAGGAAACTTATCCACTATTTTATACAATATATAACGTTCACACACACACATATATATAATTCTTTAAGGCTTTATAAAGGAAAGAAGTTGCGTTTCATTAGGAGTGTTTAGGAATGTTATTGGTAATAATTTTTAATTTTTATTACTAATTTTAGTTATAAGCTGCAAAATTTTACAACTTCTACTACAACTTATAACTGTTTTTTCTTCTATTTCAGCTACAAGTTAAAAAATTTTATTAAACACTCACAACTTCTACTGCAAGTTATAATTTATAAGCTATTAATAGTAGTTTTGTCAAACACCACCGTTAAGCTGCAGTGAGTTAGTAACCTATTATGATGAATATCAAAACCTAATATTGAAGATGAGTCTTAGCGCAACGGTAGAATTTGTTGAGAGTGAAAAAAAATCTCTCTAGCTAGTGATCGCTCGAGCGGTCAGGGGTCCGCTTGAGCGAGCTTTCAAGTAGTTGATTTTGGGCTGATGACAGCTCGAGTGACCAGGGGTTTGAGCGAGCGGGCTTGTACAGAGGTGGTCTCAGGCTAATGACCGCTCAAGCGGACCATCGGAAAACATTTTCGCTGTGTGGCAGCTACGGTTATGTTTTAACCTAAGGGCCTTTATGAAAATGCGGGATGTTATGTTTTAGCCTTCGAGAAATGTCAAGAACATTATTTTTTTTGTAATCCTCAGATTAATAGTGAAAGTGTGAACCTGTGGACGCAGGCACCATTGCCGAACCACATAAAAACTCGTGTGTGCATCATTGGTTGTTTTTTTTCATTCTCATTCTAGTTTATATCCGTTTATGGCTTGATTGTTTTCTTCACCAACGTGACTTGTAGGTTAGAGTTTATTGAGTCTTGACTTGAAATCTACAATAACTGGTATCAAAGCAAGGTTCGAGGGTTGAAGAACGGGACAATGGCAGACGAGAGGAAGATCAAGATTGAGAAGTTCAATTGTTCGAACTTTGCCCTTTGAAAGATGCAGATCGAGGATGTTCTGTATCATAAGGACTTGTTCAAACTATTGTTTAGTAAGAAACCAGAGAAAATGGCACAGGCCGAGTAGAAGATATTGGATCAAAAGGTTTTGGGGACCATGCGACTGAGTCTCGCACCGTCGGTGATCTCTAATATCGCAAAAAAGAAGACGACGACAAGACTATTGGTGGTGATGGAGAAGATGCATGATCAGCCTTCTGCATCAAATAAGCTATACCTGATGAAGAGGCTATTCAATCTGAGGATGGCAAACGACGCCATTATAGCGGAGCATCTCAACGAGTTTAACTCCATCGTAAACCAGTTGGAGTTAGATGAGATCAACTTTGATGATGAAGTCAGAACCCTAACTCTCTTATCCAATTTACCAAAAAGTTAGAGTAGCTTGGTTGTCGCAGTCAGCAACTCCTCATCTAAGTTGAAGTTGGAAGAGGTTGCTGGTTTCATCTTTGGAGAGGAATCACGTCGAAGAACAGTAGGTGAAGGGTCAACTTTGAGATCAGCATTGAATATCGATGGCAGAGGAAGAAAGACTGATAGAAATAATCAGAAGGGTCGAAGAAATCACAGATCTAAATCATAGGGCAAATCGCAGACTCGGGAGAAGTTGGCTGGATGTTGGAATTATGGACAGAGCGGCCATCTCAAGAAGGATTACAAAGATCCGAGGAAACAGCGCGACGACACAAATTAAGGTGGTATGGCTATTGTTAATGTTTCTGATGAGGAAAATACATATGCTTTGATTTGTGCATTGAATAGTAGAGCCAATTATTGAATTGTTGACTCGGGAGTGTCATTCCATGCCAGTCCCTGCATGGATATTCTTCATGGGTATGTGAAGAAAATTTTTGAGAAAGTGCATTTGGGGGACGACGAGGCTTACAGTATAGTTAGGAAGGGTGAAGTATAGATCACACAGGCTAATCGTACAGTACTGAAGCTAAATAACGTTATACGCATGTCTAGTCTAATGAGAAACTTGATTTTAGTGGTTCAGTTGTCAGAATCTGAAATTATGATGTCATTCGATAGAGATTCTTGAAAGATGAGTAAGGGGTCATTAGTTTTGGCCTGAAAAAAAAGAGAGTACACTATATATATCATCAGGTTCTCACAGTAGCATAACAATGATAACATGAAAAGAAGACACTGACATGTGGCACAGGCGTCTCGGTCACATGAGTGAAAAGGGAATGAGAGTTATGGCACAGAAAGGGAAGTTACAGGGTATCGAGTCAGTGGACCTAGAATTTTATGATGATTGCGTCTTAGGAAAACTGAAAAATGTTAGCTTTACAAAGCAGACGAAGACTCCAAAGTTAGACAGATTAGAGCTGGTGCATACAGATGTATGTGGACCCATTCAGGTACCCTCCATCGGTGGCTCGAGATATTTCGTAACTTTTATTGACCATGCTACTAGAAAGTTATGGGTTTACTTTTGTAAGAATAAGTCAAACGTGTTCAGTATTTTCAAGAGCTAGAAGGCAACTATTGAAAATGAGATAGGTCTAAAATTAAAGTGTCTTAAGTCTGATAATGACAGCGAGTACTATAAAAGAAAATTTGAAGATTACTGTGTAACTAACAAGATTAGGAGACTGAAAACTGTTCTAATGAAGTCGAGGTAGAGCAAAGTGGCAAACGCATGAACAGGGTGATCATAGAGCATGCCTAGAGTATGAGGTTACATGCCAGGTTGCCAAAGCTGTTCTGGGCAGATGCAGTAAGTACATCAGTGTACTTGATTAACAAGGGCCTTTAGTTGCATTGAATTGTGGATTTCCAGAAGAAGGTTGGACCGAAAAAGAGGTAAAGACTTCCCATTTACACATTTTTGGTTGCATAGCTTATGTACACATTGAGTTAGAAAATAGAGGCAAGCTAGACCCCAAGTCTCGAAAATATGTGTTTGTTGGTTATGATACAGATACCTACGGTTATAGGCTATGGAATCCAAAAAGCAAGAAAATTGTAAGGAGTGTGGATGTGGTCTTTAATAAGTCAGTTTTGTATAGAAACAGACAGGATCAGAAGGATGATACAACAGACGAGTTAGACTATGCTGAGTTTGAGGGATTGCCTAGCAAAGTCTTGGAATCCCATGATGTGAACAGACAGCCAACTCCATAGGCAGAGCCACATACTCCAATAATCATGAGGTCTACTAGAGTAAGAAAACCTACAGTCAGATATTCATCTTCATTGCACTATTGTTGTTGATAGATAGTGGAGAGCCGAAATGCTTTGAAGAGGCTTTGCAGACAAAGGCAAAGGGTGAATGGAACCGTGCAATGGATGAAGAGATATAATCTCTGTCATCTAATAAGACTTGGGATCTAGTTCAGTTGCTCAAGGGTAAGTCAACACTGCAGAACATGTGGGTCTACAGGCTGAAAGAATAAGCTGATGGGAGCAAGCAGTACAAGGCGAGGTTGGTGGTCAAGGATTTTTAATAAAGCCAATAATTGACTACACAGAAATATTTTTACCAGTTGTTAAAATATCCACTAAAAATATCCACCATCAGGACAGTTCTGAGTATGATGGCTATAGAAGACTTGTATCTGGAGCAGCTAGATGCCAAGACAGCGTTTTTCCACGGTGACTTAGAGGAAGAAATCTACATGCGGCAGCCACATGGCTACTCGATTAGAGGGAAGGAGGACATGGTGTGCAGGTTGAAGAAAAGCTTGTATCGGTTGAAACAGGCACCCAGACAATGGTTATGCAGTTTGACAGCTTTAAGAGAGATACAGGGTTCGGCAAATGCCATGGTGACCATTGCTGCTACATCAACAGATTTGCCAACTGGTATGTAATTCTTCTACTATACGTAGATGACATATTGATTGTAGGATCCAGCATGGATGAGATTATAAATCTTAAGGCATAGTTATCCCACGAATTTGCTATGAAGGATTTGAAAAAAGCCAAATGGATACACGGGATAAGAATCAATAGGGACAAAAAGAGTCAAAAGTTGAAACTTTTACAGTCAGAGTATGTTGAAAAGGTCCTGCAGCGTTTCAACATGGAAAGTGCTAAGCCTACTAGCACGCCTTTGGGAAGTTACTTCAGATTTTCAAAGGAATAGGGGGCTGTCACAGACAAAGAAAGGAATTACATGGTAAAGGTACCATACGCGTCAGCCGTGGGTAGCTTGATGTATGCCATGACTTGCACGAGGCCGGACATCACCTATGCAGTGGGAGTTGTGAGCAGGTTCATGTCAAATCCAGGCCAGGAGCATTGTGAAGCAGTTAAGTGAATTCTGAGGTATCTCAGGGGCACCACGGGATATGCTTTGTGTTACGAGAGCTCAGGGATTCAACTGAAAGGGTTCGTGGATTCAGACTTAGCTGGAGACATTGACAGCAGAAAAAGTACAACAGGGTATGTGTTTACCCTGAACAGTGCAACGGTAAGCTGGGTTTCCAAGTTGCGAAAGATAGTGACAATCTCTACCACCGAGGCAGAATATGTCACAGCCACAGAAGCGTGTAAAGAGTTGATTTGGTTAAAGGGTTTCTTGAAAAAATTGGGAAGAGATCAGGACAAATGTCAGTTGTATAGCGATAGTCAGAGTGGTATACATTTGACAAAGAACTCGGCATTTTATTTAAGGACTAAGCACATCGATATAAAGTATCACTTTATTCGATCTCAACTGGAAGAGGGGCAGTTTAATTTGGAGAAAGTTCAAACGAACGAAAATCCTGCAGATATATTCACAAAGGTTGTGACAGTGGAGAAGCTGATGAACAATTCAGCTTCTGTTGGTCTTCGGGCTTAGAAGATAAGAGGTTGGCTCACACGAGAGTTGGGATTTTTGAATTGCAGAAGACTTGGAGTGATTTTACTTCAAGTGGGAGAATTGTTGAGAGTGAAGATAAACCTTTTCTAGCTAGTGACCACTCGAGCGGTCAGGAGTTTGCTCGAGAGAGCTTCCACGCAGTTGGTTTCGGGCTGGTGACAGCTCGAGCGACCAAGGGCCTGAGCGAGTGGGCTTGTACGGAGGTGATCTCGAGCTAGTAACTGCTTGAGCAGACAGGAGCCCGCTCGAGCGGACTGTCACAAAATAATTTTTACTATGCGGCGACTAGGGTTATATTTTAACCTAAGGGCCTTTATGAAAGTGCGGAATGTTATCTTTTTAGCCTTTGAGAAACGTCAAGAACATTATTCTTTTTGTAATCCTTAGATTAATACTGAAAGTGTGAGCCCATGGACGTAAGCACCATTACAGAACCACGTAAAAACTCGGGTGCGCATCATTGGTTATTTTTTTTCGTTCTTGTTCTAGTTTGTATTCGTTTGTGGCTTAATTGCGTTCTTCACTAACGTGACTTGTGGGTTGGATATAGTCGAATCTTGACTTGAAATTCACAAAATAGTTGTCAATGTGTGACATAAAGATTATGGGTTTGAGACGTGAAAATAGCATCTTGCGAATACAAGGTAAGAACGCATACAATTGACCTATATATCGTGGTCTGCCCCGTTCCCTTGACCTCACATATGCAGGAGTTTAGTGCACCGAGCAACCATTTTTTTTTATAAAATTCTTATATTCGTCGAAACTGTTATTGTTGTTTGGCGTGGGTAGAGAAACTAAAAAATATATATATTTCTAAGACGTATTGATTTAAAAAACTATGGCTCTAATACTAAGTATTGAAAAAAATTTACACTTTTCCATAATAACATTATGCAGAATATTTAACTTACGAGATATTGAATCTAATACATCTCAAGATAAAACTTGAATATTAAGAACATACATTTGGTGGCCATTGATATTTAATTAACTGAACAAATAAAATTCTTACTTGATTTCTAAAATTCTTACTTGATTTCTTTAATTCTTTGCTCACATTTTTTGTTGTCTCTAATCTTTCATAATAATTGTATTTTGTAATTGATGAAAAACTGATATTTGTAATAGATGACTATTCTATTTTTATTTTTTTTTGTAGAGGAGAGAAAAGAACACATAAGTTAACTCTTAAAAGAATTTTTATTAATCAATGATTTTTTATTTTATTTTAAAAGAGTTCTTTATCAACTTAAATTCTATTAAATTAGATGAATCGTATCTCAAATTAGTTTATTAAAAAAATATAGAATCTAAATGTAATTAAAATATGTAAAAATTTTAAAGCTCATGAACCGCCGTAAAGGCTGTGGGTTTAACATAAAAATTTCACTTCTTGCTAAAGCATACATACATTTATTTTCCCTTAAAACCATGCCATATTCTGTGCATTTTTCTCTAACTATTTTTATATCTTTTCCATGTTGTTCTATTATTTTATAAACAATTGAAATATTGTCTATGCACACAAGACAAATATTATTTATATCCATAAAGATATTATTATTTTTGAAATTTATAAGTAATTTTTGAAAAACTCTCACTCTCATCTTGTGTTTTTTTTATATTTTTTAATCTTACTTTTTATCTGCATTAATACAGGGGAATTTTGTTGTATTTGTAGTTATGATTTTATAGATTATTGTTAAAAAGGTGTGATTATGAATTTAAGTAAGATTTATAAATATTTTTAAAGTTGTCAACTTATAATTTAAAATAATAAATTCATTTTTTTTAATTTAAAAGTATATATAAATTATAAACAAAATGGTATAAATTTAAATAAGTGTTTATAGCACTTTTTATAATTTTAAAATAAAAATTAAAAACTATAATCTAAGCATAAACAAACACCAAACAAAAAAATAAAAAATTGATGAACAGTTCAATTTATAGACCGTTTACTATTTTTAATCAAATATAAGATTTTTTAACGAGTAAGATCCATTTTCATAAAAGTTTTAACGCGCAATATTCTTTTGGGATAAAAATATCCTAAAATAGATAAATTTATTTGTACCTTTTCAAAACTTGTATAATGAATACAGATAAATTTATCTGTCTTTTATTGAAAGCACGTGTAAAAAATACAAATAAATTTATCTATTTTATTAAAAGTATGTGTAAAAAATATAAATAAATTTATCTGTTTGCATTATTTGTAATGATATGCAAATAGATAAATTTATCTGTTAAGTATAAATATGTAAACAAATAAATTTATCTATTTGTATATTAAACAGATAAATATCAAAACAGATAAATTTATCTATTTGTTAAAATAGATAAATTTATCTGTTTGCAAGGTATTTTTGAGAGAAATTACGCAATTAAATCTTGTGCGGTAAAATTTTTATTTATAAATTTTGTACATTAATTTTTTTTTGACCTTTAATTAAAATTCTAAAAAAATAAATAAATAAAAATTAAAGGAGACCGAAGCAAGACAGCTCGCCACCCCTCACACATCTAGAAAGATAAGAGGCTCATTGGAGGAATTATCCAATAAGGATGGAATACCAGGTCAAGTATATTATTGTGTAGTGTCCAAAACTAATACATTGAATGGCTTTTATGTATTAGTAGAAAAATTAATACAATTCTATATATTAAGAGAAAAATTATTTTCAAATTAATAAATAGCATTGCCTACATGATGTTCTAAACAAATAACTGAATAAGAATGTAAATGGGTTCTTCTTGTTTCTTACTAATCAAGGTAGACATATATTATTTTATGCGTAGTGTTTTTTTACTATATAATTAGATGAAAGCACCGCATTACGTAAATAATAATACATAGTACTTTGTGTTGGGAGACAATTCAATGCAAAAAATATATACATGCTCGGTGATCCAGAAAATACATATTTATTAACTTTCAACAATTACAATAATATGAAATTACAG
>JAOTRH010022808.1:0-21919 GCA_034768845.1 Heliamphora exappendiculata | reverse complement strand
TGTTGTTATTTTGTATTTTATTAATTATTTGTATATAAATATCTGATTTTGGGTGTCTATGTGTCAAATTTTAGATTTTTAAAACTTTTTGTTGTACTATGGACAAAATGGTCATTTTACCTAAATTATAATAATTTTTTAATTTTTAATTTAATATTTTATGTTATTTACTTAATTTAAGCTGTTTCGAAACTTTTTTGAGTATTAGGGCTTTATCTCGGAGTATTTGGTGTTTTTTAGGGTTTTCGGGTCAAATTAGGATTTTCGGGCTAGTTAGGGTTTCTTCTATTCATGTAGCGACTTAAATTCTCATCGTATATCTATCGCTAATACTAGAGTTTGAGCTGGGTTGTTATAATCTAGGTGGTTACAACTAGGGTCTGGACCGAGGTGTTACAATCTACCCCCCTTAAATAAAGTTCGTCCTCAAAATTTCATGCGAAAGGCTATGGATTATTACTTGTATCTCTTCTCTTCGAAGTTGTGTCCTTGAATTATTTTTTATTGAGGGTGTGGATAAGGTTGGGTTGATACGTTCAACACTTTGGAAAAAATAGTTATTTAAGCTTACTAATCTCTTAAATCGACTACTACAAAATTTTCATTGATCATGTAGCATAATTATGGTGCAAGAATTGTTTGACTAGTGATAACCTATAAGCCTTTGTTCTTAAAGTGTATCTTTTCTCGAGATAATGTAATAAGTCTAACTAACGTATATTTTAGAGTTTGCGCATTCGGGCGTACCTCCAATCATCAATGAATACTCATTTTTCTCTTAGGAAGGTGAGCCTCTGGTCCATTGGTTCTCTTGTTGGTCAAGTTGTGTCATCCTTCCCAAACTGCCCGTTCCCTTTTAACGAACATTGTAGTTCCTTCCCCTCGGCAGCGGGCATTCAAATTTTCAATGTTCGATCTTATTACAGTTAAAGCAGAGTGTTGAGTTTGTCTCCTATGGAGGGTGAACGCTCCACTCTTCACTCTCTGGTTGGTCGGGTTGCACCACTTTTTTTAATCCACTTGTTCCTTACTGCAACAAATTTGTTTGATCCTTGTAACTATGTTCTGGCTAACGGTGGTCATAGTTTAATTCCCTTCGTAGTGGGCACTCAAATCTTTTATGTCAAAGCCTATGGCATTGATAGTAGATTTTTAATTTTGGTGTCCTTTTTTCTAGTTGTTCTCGTTGGTCATCTTGAGGGTAAGGTTTCGAGCGTGTGATCTTCTTGTTATTTCGTAGTGGTCCTCCTTGATTGTCTTCTCCAATTCTTGTCGGGCAGTGCATCATCTTATGTCCTGGCTGGTTGCACCTATAACAAGCTCTTACTGTTAGTTGTTGTTGCTTTGTGGCCTTAATCCAAACCTCCGTTGTTCGAGAAAAATTCTTCTTGTCTGGTGTTGGGATATTTTGTACTCTTAGGTCCGATAAGTACCATGATCCTTCTTGGGGTGCCTTCCCTTGCCATCGATCCAAGTTAGCTATTAGATCTTGCAAAATTTGTATTAGGCTCGAGACTTCCCCTTCCTCTTCAGCTTCACCTACTTTTGCTGAACACCCATGATTTTGTCTTTGTTCCACCATCTCTAAAGAAAAGAAAAGGAAAAAGGGGTCACAAAACTATTTGCTAAAGTTGGCTCTACTTTTAAGGTGAAAGCATGACACTCAATCTCCCTATTAGTATGAAAAGTCTTATTCAATGAGATTTTATCGTTTTTCACCAAAGATCGTCACAGCAGGGCTACCATTCTGGGTTTTATACGAATTTTCGTTATTGTATTCTGGGTCTCACTTCATTGACTAGCAAAGATCTATTCCAACTAATTAATTTTTTTTCTATTTCTATTCTGTTTACTGATAATCTCGCAGTGTTGAGCTCTCACAAAACCCTATATGGTAGTAAAAACTAGCACGGGAGCTTCTTCTTGTAAGCAGGTCTGGACCGAAGATAAGAGCTTGCTTTAATTTCCCTTATTTATACTCTTAACATACTTTTGATGGTTCAAAACTGGGTGTTGAGACTGTCTAGGCGAGATGCGGGTCTTGTTTAGATATAGTAGAGAACTTATGTTGGTGTAAATCTTACGGGTGATCTTTTGCTTGTAGCTACCGATGTGTCGTGAGGTCTAACCAATAGAAAGCGAGTGATTTTTGATGAGGAGACCTATTGTAACTCGAATGTTGTTATGCTCCTGATGCAATCTTTGACGATCCTTGTGACGAAGTCCATAATCATATACTTTTGTTTCTATTCTAGTCTTTCCAAGTGCTGTACCATTTCTCTTAGCTTCCATCATTTTCCCTTCATGTGCTGGTAAGTAGGGTTTGGATGTCTCTTCCATTGATTGGATCGTTTCTCTCCGGTAGTTGGTCACTTTAAGGCAATTGAATGGGATAAAAGGTATATCTGAGGCAAATATCGAGTCACGTATTCCATTTTGGTTCTAACTCTTGATGCTCATATTGTTGTCAGAGATTCTCCATTAAAAGTGGGGATGGCTAGATTCGGATACTATCATTTTGGTGAGAAAGCTGATGTGAGTAATGATGTGCACGGGTACTCTTTCCTTATTTATATACTAAGGTTGTCCTAAACTCGAGGCGTGTCTCTTGTTTTCCACTTTTCAACTATTTGTACAAATCTTTTGTTTCTGGTTTATTGGATGCGTGGGTCCGCTATGAACTAGTCTGGGAAAATCTAAACTTTGTCACATAGTGATGTCGTAAGTTCCTTAGTGTGTAGTTGTTGTTCCTTACTGTAGATTGTTGATGGCATATTTCTACTTGTCGGCTCCTTCAAAAAGGTGTAATCAGTTGAGTAAACCCTTAACCATTCCTGCAGTCGGGGGTGTCAGTCTTCAATACTCCGTTAAAAGCAGACGTTGACGATACTTTGAGTCGTAATGTTGAGAAAAGGTCACCTCACGATTCGAGGAGGCGCTAAGGGGGTTCCGTGCATTGTCTAAATCTTTCGTGAAAGCTTTGAAGCTTAATAATGTACTGTCCTGACGTTCATTATAGTCACTTATAGATCTACGGGCAGGGTTTTGAGGATTACCGGGCAAAAACATATGTGGAGTTCAATAAGGATGGTCATCTCAATTTTACCAGTTTCATAGAAGGTGACTATAAGGCAGTGACTAGATAAGCGTTTAGATGAGGATTTTGAATGGTACAAAACATAACTGGGACTAGAGTAACTTAGGGCAAAACCTAGATGCTTCAGGGATAGGTTGAATTTAGGCAAGGTGTCATAGTTAAAGCAATCACCATTGGCTCGAGTCGAGAGGTCGATTGAAGCTTAGATGCACTAGAGATAAGAAATCAGCAATTAATGACCATTACAAATAGGATGCCCTTGGGACTAATCTATGCAGTATCAGACATTGACAAAAGGTATGCTTAAGCAACGGGTAGCCAAAATGGATATTTACCCTGAAATTACGTCACACCCCAAACTCCAGGTCACGTGAAACACCCACAAACAACCAACCCAAGAATACACTCTCAATATAAAACATACGTGCATTGTATATAACCGCCAAATGGCTTACATTACACGGTTCCAACACCAAAAAAACATAATACAACATACAT
This sequence comes from Heliamphora exappendiculata, assembly GCA_034768845.1. Classification (NCBI taxonomy): domain Eukaryota; kingdom Viridiplantae; phylum Streptophyta; class Magnoliopsida; order Ericales; family Sarraceniaceae; genus Heliamphora; species Heliamphora exappendiculata. The sequence goes on along the minus strand of JAOTRH010022808.1, from coordinate 18,324 downwards.
GTTCAAAAGAACAAAAAGGAATACTATAGCTCTTCCACCTTTCCAACAACACTGGATCAACCTGCGTGATCGGTACATGAAAAACATTTCAAATCCCACACCGTGAGCCAAAACTTAGCAAAAACTAAACAAGCATGCAGAACAAGATAAACATGCTAGGAAAATGAGGTGTAGTTTACGGCTCTCTTTCAAGCCTTAAAACAGTTTGAAAACACGACTCGCACGAGCCCTAAAGATGACAGATAGAAATATGCAACACGTGAACATATATCTAAGCCAACTTTCACAAGCCTCGACAAGCTAACTCATGCAATCCATGCATTACGCTCAACACACTATGAGCAACACACCCAACGCATATCTCTCCAGGACCTCGTATCAGTCCTTCAGATTCACACGCATTGTCTTTATGATCACGTTTCCATCATTGAAACTATGCATATCATCCTAACATATATCATACCATAGTTAAGAAAAAGCAGTTAAAACACAGACAAAGATAACAACTGTAGACTCCTGCCTATTACCCAAGTCACCACTTAAAGCTTGCTCAATAATGGAAAATTCTATACAGAGTTACAAGAATGTAAACAACGCCATTCAGGAAGGCAACCGACTTAGTTTATGGGTTCACAACCCGAGGGCACTAAGCACCCACCAACCACTTGGTTTACGGATTCACAACCCGAGGGCACTAAGCACCCACCAACCCTGCATCGTCAGGACTACATTCCCGTCCTTCAGATACCCACATGCACACACAACACAAGGATCTTTTCAGGCTTTCACCAAAGGACCACTACCCCATCTAACATTTTTTTAACCAGGGTTAACTTATATCGGACCACGTTTTCGTCCATCATTAGCCAGGGCTAACAAATATACCAATATCACGTAAGACCACATTTTCGTCTTACATCATGTATAAATAAAATGAGAATTATAAATGCACAAAATCACATATAACATTCACATCATGACGCCACCTGTCACATAACCGATATCCACTCACATGGACTACAAACAACCCACAAAACCACGCCTAACTCAAAGGCCAACACTCACCTCATAAAACACGATTCTCACAAACCAACACCCTTTCCCAAAAAGGACCACGGGCCCAAACACGCCCAACATGGCCATCACAACCCACGACGCCCACTCGCGTCCAACACAAACCCAACGGTAAATAAGCACCACGCACCTAACCATGCACCAACACCCACGTCTAACCATGCACGTCACCCAAGGACGGCACCTAAACAAACACCTGAGGCCACTACACGACCCACGAAACCACAACACGATCAACCGAACCCTAAAACCCAACCACCGAACCACAAACACACAACCCAGCACCTCAGTCGACTTGACCCCAACCCCTAGTCGATTGAAAACACACTGAAAAAGCCCAATAACGCCCAGGAGCGCTATCTAGTCGGCTGACCCTCATGGTCCAGTCGACTAAACCCACAGAACCATGATCCAGTCAACTGACCCCATGGTCTAGTGAACTGGGCTCAGGCAGAAACCATTTTTGAGATACGGTTTTAGTCCTCCAAACCTCGATTCAACACCTCGAAACCTCCGTCCAACACCCTCGGACATCCACACGCCTAGGCCTAACACCAAGACCACGAAAGAAACTCCCGACACCTTATTTCATCCACCGAAATCAACAAAAAATGGTTTTATACCCAAAACCCAACTTTTAAATAAAATTAGATCTATAGCAATCTAACCGTTAAAAACACGCACGATTACATGTAGCACTCTTATAAGACATGAGAGTCTAGGATCCTACCTCGGTGAATTAAAAACTCGACGCCTCGAGCCACGTGCAAAATTGAGCTTCGCCGGAATAAAATTCCATCCGGATGAACGCGTAGCCCACTGTGCCAATAGCAAGGATCTGCTGTTGGATCGTTGAAAATTGAGCCCCAGGCCCCCGAGAAGTTAGAGAGAAAGTAGAGAGAAAATGGAGGAAACTTAGTGGAGAAGTTCTGAAAATATCTTTTGAAAATATCTATCTCCAGGTATTTATAGGCCTGCAAAATATTTTTTTAAAAAATTTATCAAAATTCGTACTGCAACGTCCCATGGTCCCGGGAACCTATCCCGAATGCATATCTAACCCCGATCATGCATCAAAAGCATTAAAACATGCTATCACATAAACACGAAACGCGCGTCGAAAAACGTCAAAAAAGAAAATGGGTCGGGGTCTCACAACTCTACCCCCGTTAAAGGAATTTTTTCTCGGAAATTCAACTCAAGTTCAAAAGAAACAACCACATCGATCACAATCGCCACAAGCATATAAGATGGTCAGGAAAACCATTCCAAGTATATAGTCAAACAATGTCAGGCATCCTAAACAATGGCCAACTATCTTAAAGACTCGGGATCTACAACTTACCCCAACCTCACATCCTCCTCAACCGTTGCCTCAACACAACACACCACCCACAGAATCCATCACCAACACCCAAACAGATGCAACAAAGAAACTAGTCTAAAACCAGCATACTCAGAAAGTACCGCTGCTCACTGAAGGCTTAACTACATCATCCGGCACAACCGATGCCCTAGAAGGACTGGCCGTGTTAAGAACATACACCCAGCCCTATGTCAATCTGGGCTGCCTATCTAGAATCTGAACTGAAGTACCCTCACCTGTAATCTAGGATGTTTGTACCACAGGATGCTGCTACTGATCCTGAACCAACGAACCCACTGGTATGCCCATCGTGCTGGACATACTGCCTCGCTGAGGACAGTTCTTGCGAATGTGTCCCGACTGATGACACCCAAAACAAACCAACGGTCCTCTCCCTTGTGACTACTACCTCGGCTACGGGTACTCTGGCAAACGATGCCCCGACAGTCCACACCGATAACATCTAACTTCCCCCTGTAGCTAAACTGGTACTGAACCCCGGAACTGCTTCCTTTATGGGCACCCCGACATATAATGCCCTACCTGTTTGCACCGATAGAACATCAACTCCCTCTACTCTGGCCTCCTAGATAAAGCCACCACTGGAACTGATACAGGAAACTGCTGCTGATGGGCTCCCGCAGAATGAGAACTCAAACCAGACAACCTCTGGCATTTGTCCCCATAGCCCTGAAATTGAGTACTTCCACCATCCTGCTGGATTTTACTCTCTCCCCTAACAACCTCAACTAGCTGACCGATGGCACCTACCATCGCACATGGCAACTCTATGGCTTCACACGGTCCTTAGGGAGCATTTGCATCCCCTTCATCAGGGATAGGAATTTCTCCTTGGTCAACACCATGGCCACAACCTCAACCATGGCCTCATCCTCATCTCGCAGACAACGCGTCTATATGAAAAAGACAAAACATGAGATGCAGCACATAGCATATATAAACCACATAAGCATGCTAACACATAAGCACATAGGTTCATGCTAAATAACCCCACATACCGAGGAGAACCAACAAGAATGACACGTCAATCTGGATAACCTACTTAGATTCCCTGCTAGAAATCACGTTAGCTAAATGCGTTTCTAACTTGGCTCCCAAGTTTGTTAATCCAAACGCCCAAAGACAAGACCATCACTTCTAAGATTCAACCCCTATGCGCACATATACACATCATTCACATATCTAACATGCTGACACGTTCAAGTTATCAAAGCGTCTAAACACATGCAATCAAGCATCCACAATCAACCTTGCACGGGATACACCCTCTTCCCACGGCTCTTAGGTATTTGAACCCAGAGCTCTAATACCAAGCTGTCATGCCCCAAACTCCGTATCACATGAAACACCCAAAAACAACCAACCGAGAATACACTCTTAATATAAAACATACATGCATTGTATATAACTGCCAAACAGCTTAAATTACACGATTCCAATACCAAAAAAACATGTTACAGCATACATGTTCAAAAGAACAAAAAGGAAGACTATAGCTCTTCCACGTCTCCAGCAACCCCCGATCAACCTGCGTGACCGGTACCTAAAAAATAATTCAAATCCCACACCGTGAGCCAAAGTTCAGTACAAACTAGACAAGCATACAGAATAAGCGAAACATGCTAGGAAAACGAGGTGTAGTTTTCGGCTCTCTTTCAAGCCTTAAAACAGTTTGAAAACACGGCTCGCACGAGCCCCAAAGATAACAGATATATATATGCAACACGTGAACATATATCTAAGCCGACTTTCACAAGCCCCGACAAGCTAACTCAAGCAATCCATGCACTACGCCCAACACACTATGAGCAACACAATCAACGCATATCTCTCCAAGACCTCATATCCGTCCTTCAGATTCACACGCACTGTCTTTATGATTACGTTTCCATAATTGAAACTATGCATATCATCCTAACAGATATCATGCCACAGTTAAGGGAAAGCAAAAAAAACATAGACAAAGGTAACAACTATAGACTCCTGCCCATTACCATAGTCACCACTTAAAGCCTGCTCAGTAATTCCAAGTTCTATATGGAGTTACAACAATGTAAACAACGCCATTCACGGAGGCAGCCGACTTAGGTTATGGGTTCACAACCCGAGGGCACTAAGCACCCACCAACCACTTAGTATACAGGTTCACAACCCGAGGGCACTAAGCACCCACCAACCCTGCATCGTCAGGACCATGTTCCCGTCCTTCAGATACCCACATGCACACACAACATAAGGATCTTCTCGGGCTTTCACTGAAGGACCACTGCCCCATCTAACATTTCTCGGGCTTTCACCGAAGGACCATTGCCCCATCTAAAATTTCTTTAACTAGGGTTAACATATATCGGGCCACGTTTCCGTCCATCGTTAGCCAGGGCTAACATATATACCAATATCACTTAAGACCAAATTTTTTTCTTAAATCATGCTTCAATAAAATGAGAATTATAAATGCACAAAATCACATATAACCTTCACATCATGACGCCACCCGTCACATAACCGACATCCACTCACGTAGACTACAAACAACCCACAAAACCATGCCTAACTCAAAGACCAACACTCAACTCATAAAACCCGATTCTCACAAACCAACACCCTTTCTCAAAAAGGACGACGGGCCCAAACACGCCCAACACGACCATCACAACCCACGACGCCCACTCGCGCCCAACACAAACCCAACGGTGAATAAACACCACATACCTAATCGTGCACTAACACCCACGTCTAACCATGCACGTCACCCAAGGACGACATCTAAACAAACACCTAAGGCCACTACACGACCCCCAAAACCACAACACGATCAACCGAACCCCGAAACCCAACCACCGAACAACAAACACACAACCCAGCACTTCACTCGATAGGACCCCAACCCCAAGTCGACTGAAAACACACTGGAAAAGCCCAACAACCCCCAGGAGCATGGTCAAGTCGACTGACCCTCATGGTCAAGTCGACTGAACCCACAGAACCATGATCCAGTCGACTGACCCCATGGTCCAGTCGACTGGGCTGAGGCAAAAATTGTTGTTGAGCTACGGGTTTAGTCCTCTAAACCTCAATTCAACACCTCGAAACCTCCGTCCAACACCCATAGACATCCACACACCTAGGCTTAACACCAAGACCACGAAAGAAACTGCCGACACCCGATTCCATCCACCGAAATCGACGAAAAATGGTTTTATACCCAAAACCCAACTTTTAAACAAAATCAGATCTACAGCAATCTAACTATTAAAAACCCACACGATTACACAGAGCACCCTTATAAGACATGAGAGTTTATGAACCTACCTTGGTGAGTTAAAAACTCGACGCCTCGAACCATGTGTAAAATTGAGCTTCGCCGAAATAAAATTCTATCTGGATGAATGCGTAGCCCACCGTGCTAATAGCAAGGATCTGCTGTTGGATCGTTGAAAATCGAGCCCCACACCCCCAAAAAGTTAGAGAGAAGGTAGAGAGAAATTAGAGAAAACTTAGTGGAGAAGTTTTGAAAATATCTTTTGAAAATATCTAACTCCAGATATTTATAGGCCTCAAAAATATCTTTTTTTAAAAGTTTTTCAAAATTTGCACCGCAACATTCCACGACCCCGGGAACCTGCCCCACATACATATCTAACCCCGATCACGCATCAAAAGCATAAAAACATGCTATCACATAAACACGAAATGCGCATCAAAAAATGTCGAAAAAGAAAATGGCTCGGGGTCTCACAACTCTACCCCTTAAAGAAATTTCGTCCCCGAAATTCAACTTAAGTTCAAAAGAAACAACCACGTCAATCACAATCGACACACGCATACGAGATGGTTAGCCAAACCATTGCTAGGATATAGTCAAACATGGTTAGGGATCCTAAACAATGGCCAACTATCTCAAAGACTCAAGATCAACAACTTACCCCAACCTCACATCCTCCTCAACCGCCGCGTCAACACAACACACCACCCACGAAATCCATCACCCACACCAAAACAAATGCAAGAAAGGAACAGGTCCAAAACCTACATACTCATAAAGTACCTCTGCTCACTGAAGGCAGAACTGCATCATCCGGCACAACCGGTGCCCTAGAAGAACTAGGAGCGTTAAGAACGTACACTCGGTCCTGTGTCAATATGGGCTGCCCATCAGAAATCTGAACTGAAGTACCCTCACCTTTAATCCAAGATGACTGTACCACAGGATGCTACTGCTGATCTTGCACCAACGAACCAACTAGCATGCACGTGCCTAGGCCTAACACCATGACCACGAAAGAAACTGTCGATACCCGATTCCATCCACTGAAATCGACAAAAAATGATTTTATACCAAAAACCCAACTTTTAAACAAAATCAGATCTACAGCAATCTAACCGTTAAAAACACACACGATTACACGTAGCACCCTTATAAGACATGAGAGTCTTGGATCCTACCTTGGTGAGTTAAAAACTCGACACCTCGACCCACGTGTAAAACTAAGCTTCACCAAAATAAAATTCCATCCAAATGAGCGCGTAGCCCACTGTGCCAATAGCAAGGTTTTACTGTTGGATCGTTGAAAACCGTGCCCTAATCCCCCAAAAAGTTAGAGAGAAGGCAGAGAGAAATTGGAGGAAACTTAGTGGAGAAGTTTTGAAAATATTTTTTGAAAATATCTAACTCTAGATATTTATAGGCCTCCAAAATATCTTTTTTTGAAAATTTTCAAAATTTGCACCGCAACATCCTACGGTCCCGAGAACTTGCCCCGCATGCATATCTAACCCCGATTATGCATCAAAAGCATAAAAACATGCTATCACATAAACATGAAACGCGCGTCGAAAAACGTCAAAAAAGAAAACGGGTCGGGTTCTCACAACTCTACCCACCTTAAAGGAATTTCATCCTCGAAATTCAACTCAAGTTCAAAAGAAACCACCACATCGATCACAATCGACACACGCATACGAGATGGTCAGCCAGACCATTCCTAGGATATAGTCAAACAAGGTTAGGAATCCTAAATAATGGCCAACTATCTCAAAGACTCGGGATCTACAACTTACCCCAACCTCACATCCTCCTCAACTGCTTCCTCAACACAACACACCACCCACGGAATCCATCACCAACACCAAAACAGATGCAATAAAGGAACTGGTCCAAAATCTGCATAATCAGAAAGTACCTCTGCTCACTGAAGGCATAACTGCATCATCCGGCACGACCGGTGCCCTAGAAGAACTAAGAGCGTTAAGAAAGCACACCAGGCCCTAAGTCAATATGGGTTGCCCATCTAGAATCTGAACTGAAGTACCCTCACCTGTAATCCAGGTTGTCTGTACCATAATATGGTACTGCTGATCCTACACCAACGAACCCACTAGCATGCCCACCGTGCTGGACATACTGCCTCGCTGACGACAGTTCCTGTGAATGTGTCCTGGTTGACGACAACAAAAACAAACTAACAATCCTCTCCCCTATGACTGCTGCCTCGGCTGCGGGTACTCTGGAAAATGATGCCCCAGCTGTCCACACCGATAACATCTAATTTTCCCCTGCAGCTGAACTGGTACTAAACCCCAGAACTACTTCCTTTGTGGGGACCCCGACATACCATACCCTAGCTATTTGCACCGATAGCACATCAACTTCCTCTACTCTAGCATCCCATATGAAGCCCCTACTGGTACTAATACAAAAAATTGCTGTTGATGCGCTCCCACAGAATGAGAACTCGGGCCAGGCAACCTCTGACATTTTTCCCCATACCCCGAAATTAAATACTTCCACCATCCTGCTGGATTCTACTCTCTCCCCTAACAACCTCAACTAGCTGACCGATGGCACCTACTATCGGACACAGCAACTCTATGGCTTCACACGGACCTTGGGGAGCATTTGCATCCCCAGCATTAGGGATAGGAATATCTCTTTGGTCAACACCATGGCCACGGCCTCGACCACGGCCTTGTCCTCGTCTCGCAGACATCGCATCTATATGAAAAAGATAGAACATGAGATGCAACACATAGCATAAACCACATAAGCATGCTAACACATAAGCACATAGGTTCACGCTAAATAACCCCACATACCGAGAAGAACCAACAAGAATGGCACGTCAATCTGGATAACCTACTCAAATTTTCTGCTAGAAATCACATCAGCTAAATGCGTTTCGAACTTGGCTCCCAAGTTTGTTAATCCAAATGCCCAAAGGCAAGATTATCACTCCTAAGATTCAACCTCATGCTCACATATACACATCATTCACAAATCTAACATGCTGACACGTTCATATTATCAAAGCGTCTATACACATGCAATCAAGCATACGCAATCAACCTTATACGGGATACACCCTCTTCCCACGGCTCTTAGGTATTCGAACCTAGAGCTCTGATACCAAGCTGTCACACCCCAAACTCTGGGTCACGTGAAACATCCACAAACAACTAACCCGAAATACACTTTCAATATAAAATATGCATGCATTGTATATAACTGCCAAACGGTTTATATTACACAGTTGTAACACCGGGAAAACATGTTACAGCATACATGTTTAAAGGAACAAAAAGGAAGACTATAGCTCTTCCACCTCTCCAGCAACCTCGAATCAACCTGCGTGATCGATACCTGAAAAACATGTCAAATCCCATGCCGTGAGCCAAAGCTCAGTAGAAACCAGACAAGCGTGCAGAATAAGCTAAACATGCTAGAAAAATGAGGTGTAGTTTTCGACTCTCTTTCAAGCCTTAAAACAGTTTGAAAACACAGCTCGCACGGGCCCCAAAGATAACTGATATATATATGTAACACGTGAACATATATCTAAGCCGACTTTCTCAAGCCCCGACAAGCTAACTCATGCAATCCATGCACTACGCCCAACACACTATGAGAAACACACCCAATGCATATCTCTCCAGGACCTCGTATCTGTCCTTCAGATTCACACGCACTGTCTTTATGATCACGTTTCCATCCTTGAAACTATGCATATCATCCTAACAGATATCATGCCACAGTTAAGGGAAAGCAGAAAAAACATAGACAAAAGTAACAACTATAGACTCCTGCCCATTACCCTAGTCACCACTTAAGGCCTGCTCAGTAATTGCAAGTCCTATATGGAGTTACAACAATGTAAACAACGCCATTCACAGAGGCAACCGACTTAGTTTACGGATTCACAACCCGAGGGCATTAAGCACCCACAAACCACTTAGTTTACGGGTTCACAACCCGAGGGCATTAAGAACCCACCTACCCTGCTTCATCAGGACCACGTTCCCGTCCTTCAGATACCCACATGCACACACAACACAAGGATCTTCTCGGGCTTTCACCGAAGGACCACTTTTCCATCTAACATTTCTCTGACTTTCACCGAAGGACCACTGCCCCATCTAACATTTCTTTAACCAGGGTTAACATATATCGGACCACGTTTTTGTCCATCGTTAGCCAGGGCTAACATATATACCAATATCACGTAAAACCACATTTCCGTCTTACATCATGCATAAATAAAATGAGAATTATAAATGCACAAAATCACATATGACCTTCACATTATGACGCCACCCATCACATAATCGACATCCAACATCCACTCACATGGACTACAAACAACCCACAAAACCACGCTCAACTCAAAGGCCAACACTCAACTCATAAAACCCAATTCTCACTAACCAACACCCTTTCCTAAAAAGGACCATGGGCCCAAACATTCCCAACACGGCCATAACAACCCACGACGCCCACTCGTGCCCAACACAAACCCAACGGTGACTGAACACCATGCACCAAATCGTGCACTAACACCTATGTCTAACCATGCACGTCACCCAAGGACGGCTTCTAAGAAAACACCCAAGGCAACTACATGACCCCCGAAACCACAACATGATCACCTGAACCCCAAAACCCAACTACCGAATCACAAACACACAACCCAGCACCTCAGTCGACTGGACCCCAACTCCCAGTCAACTAAAAACACACTGGAAAAGCCCAACAATGCCTAAGAGCAATGTCCAGTCGACTGACCCTAACGGTCCAGTCGATTGAACCCACAGAACCATGATCCAGTCAACTGACCCCACACTCCAGTCGACTAGGCTGAGGCAGAAACCGCTTTTAAGCTACGGGTTTAGTCCTCGAAACCTCGATTCAACACCTTAAAACCTCCATCCAACACCCTCGGACATCCACACGCCAAGGCCTAACACCATGACCACAAAAGAAACTGCTGACACCCGATTCCATCCACCAAAATTGATGAAAAATGATTTTATACCCAAAACCTAACTTTTAAACAAAATCAAATCTGCAGTAATCTAACCGTTAAAAACACACACGATTACACGTAGCACCCTTATAAGACATGAGAGTCTAGGATCCTATCTTGGTGAGTAAAAACTCGACACATCAAACCACGTGCAAAATTGAGCTTCGTCGAAATGAAATTTCGTTCGGATGAACGCGTAGCCCACCGTGCTAATAGCAAGGATCTACTGTTGGATCATTGAAAACCAAGCCCCGAGCCCCCAAGAAGTTAGAAAGAAGGCACAGAGAAAATAGAAACAATTTAGTGGAGAAATTTTAAAAATATCTTTTGAAAATATCTAACTCTAGATATTTATAGGCTTCCAAAATATCTTTTTTTGAAATTTACACCGCAGTGTCCCGTAGCCCCGAAAACCTGCCCCACATGCATATCTAACCCCGATCATGCATCAAAAGCATAAAACATGCTATCACATAAACACGAAACGCGCGTTGAAAAATGCCAAAAAAGAAAATCGATCGGGGTCTCACAAATTACGTCAGGCTAACGTATTTCAATTCAAGCATCCAAGTCAACTCCCCAGGTTGGGATTTCAAGAGTTCACAAAATTTCTTCTGTCTGACATAGTATTGAAGTCAGGAATGAATTGTGGTGAAGGATTGCCTACGAATGTTACTGGGTAGCATTGTTAAGGACCTGTGCTATTAGAAGGAAAGATAAGCAAGAAATTTTAACCGGTATAGGAGTTGATATAAGGGTTTTGGAAAAGAAACTCGCAAGGGTGAACTTGTGGGATTTTAATGGTGTTTTCCTCATAACTTAAGCTACTCCTTGTACCTTATCATCTGAGGGTTAGTCAACTTATCTGTGGTCTGATCGTCTATTAACTATCTAAGAGAGTGTCGAGATTAGGGGGTTGTTTCCATTCTTAATTATCTTTATGTTTTTGGGATATTGTAGATTTAGTTTGAGATTATGAGATAACTTATGATTTTGAGATAGTTTATAAAGAATTTAACAACGAATACTTGCATTTTATTCAATATGTAACTGGTACAAGGTTCTCAAAAAGTTTGCATAGCATGCACTCAATAAAAGAAAAATACAACGCCTAGTGTACTAAAGTCTAAACAAACAAATGCGGATAAAAGTGGCGAACAACTGCCTCACATTCCCAAGTCGTTTCATAATGCCGTAGCAACACCACTGAACCTCTACGTACCAAATGTTCCATGGCCCTCTACGAGCTATATCTGTGATGGTTACCAGTACCTCTTCATAAGTCTTCAGATCATCAAAGTTGATATCTGAGCTGCTTGGGTCAACGATCCCTCGTTTATCTCTCGGCATTGTCGTCTGCAGCCATCGGGTCTTTACCAAATCTTTGAGTCGCTCCTTAAACCCTGGCGGTACTTCCACTCGGTATGCTATTTCATCGTGTTTTCCTAAAACCTTTATCGAACGTACAAATTGAGGGAAAGATTCCAACTTCCTCCCCCTCTTTGTCCTTTTTAGGAATACTCGGCCATAAACTCGTTCCCCAATATGATAATCTATACAGTAGTCCTGGCGGCTCTAGTAGATTATTGTGTCTGTAGCTTCATCATTATTTGACTCTGGTGGCGGCACCTCTAGTGGATTAGAGAAGAAAATGATGGCTCGCTCCTCGTTCTCGTCGTTGTCCTTAAGTTCCTTCTCATCGTCTACTTCAAAGTCCACTTCATCCCCTACTACGTCAGGTTCTTCATTTTCTCCTACTTCTTTGACCTTTTCTTCTCCCTCAACTGGCTACTCGTCCGGAAACAACCATGCTAACGAAAACATGTCAACTGGGTCTTGCTCTTCAGCAGGTTCTTCCTCAAAGTCTAAGTCCTCTGGTTCTGATGCTGCCTATGGTTCCCCGGCTGCTTTTGCATCGAATGCCATCCTAAAAAGAGAAAGGTAGAGAAAATCATAAGGTAAAGATTTTAAGTTGTTAAAATTATACGTAATAACTTAATAGTACAGACACTCTACAGAGTTTTCTACGCTACAGAACTCGCGATCTCCCATTTCCCAAGGCTTGAAGGTTCACTAAATATAGTCTCTGATATCAACTATGACACCCCTTTCCCTGAGCATGCCGAGACATATGTAACTATAAATAAGGAACATATTCTAGTCGAATGTTCATAAATACATAAGATAACTACTACATTATTAACGGTTCAAAATACTTAATAATTACTGTCATCTAGAAAACTTAACAAAAGTTACATTATGTCCGTGAAAAAATGAACAAAAAGATCAAAAGTAAATATTCTATGTCTTCAAACTGCGTTGTTGGGATTACCCTACTTCTGCTACTATCTCCCTTCTTCAAAGTCTCATTCCTCAACGAATGTGCCTTCCTCGAACTGTTCTTCTTTTTCAACTATGGCACGAATGCCATGAGCCGGAGCTCTGAAGCAAATTCCTTTAATCGTCTAACAAACTCATGACAAGATATTCTATAATACATATCGTATAACACCAAATGCAAAGTTAAGGGGGCAAAGATATAGGCAAATTAGCATTTTCAACAGGATGAGCACATATAAGAACAGATGTGTGAGTGCGTGATGTAGATGAATGCAATGCAAATGCCCAATTCCAAGTACTTCCAGAACAGTATCATGAATTTCACGTCAGGAATTACAAAGTAGACTTAATGGGATTTGACCGCTAAACATCATCTTGCCTCGTTGCGAAAGGTAAACGCTTGCTTTGGCTTCGTGCTTCAGCCGTTTTACTCAATGGGAATGGCGTGGGTAAGCCAGTTTCATCCTTATTACAACCTGTCCATCCGTATTCCATGTTCTCTGGCCAGATTACTTGCGCACATACCCCACCTTAAGTACAAAAATGATCCTTTGGCGTTAACCCAAAGTCTAAATTACCGAAATAAATAAGCTAGTGATGAACCCATGGTGCCTTAACCCGTTTTTCATAATAAACCCCTTTTTCATTATAGCAACTTCCCAAATCATTGGCAACGATGGACGCTCTAGACTCAAAACTACAGGAATAACGATTTCCATGTCACCTAACCCAAATTTGAAAGATACAAAGGGACTCCGATAATCTAAGATGCAATATGTGAATTTTCATAGTGTGCAACATGCTTCTTGTATGTGGTTAATCATGGCATGGCGTATAAATATGATAGGGCACATGGTACTACTTGCTAAAGTATCAAGTACAAGCATGCGAAGCATAATCACAATTTAAGCGGCATAGAATCTAACCATTGGCATGAGTTCATTTCCTCAAAAGTATCATTTTCATACACTAATTATTCACAAAATTCATATAAGATTCGCATATTCAAGTCTCATAAGTAACACACCATTCGAACACTTAGCCAATTTTAGGTACAAGTTTATTGTTAGTTTTAAAGTTGCAACAACATTTTGAGGTACTTAGACATTGATTTAATTTTTGAAATTTTAACACCAATTAGATAAAAATATTTTCTATAACTTGCATATTTATCATCAAGGTCAGTTTTTAAAGTAAAAGGGTCATTTATTTATTTTAGTAAAAACCCTTCAGCATTTTACAGAGAAAATCTTAGAAATTGGGCTTTTGTTGGACACAGTTTTAGGACATCAATTCGAGGGTTACGGCTCTAATGTTTGGTGAGATTCTCGATTAAGGTGTCCCCTACAAGTTTCATGTTTTGTGCTAAGTTAAGTTATTTGGAAAAAGTTTGAGATTTTGGCCAATTTATAAAGAGCGTTCAGTCAGCCTAAAAAGGGTTTCCAAAGTGCGCTTTTAACAGAGAGTGATCAAAACCTTTGGGGTATCATCCAAGAGTATTTTGAGCTGGTTTGTGCTCAGTAATTAGTTTAATATGTTAGCTACACTTTTCATGTTTACCACCTTTTGATTTGGATTCTAAAAAGTTGGATTTTGGGTCTCACAAAAATGTGTGACAGAGAGGTCTGTCAGTCACTGAAACATAATGGTGACTTTAGGAGGTGTTTTGACCTATCAAGATTTTATATTTTTGGCTCATTTTTTGTGGAAAGAAGGATAAATATGTTGCTTACAAGTTTTGTGTTTTAAACTAAGCTCGATTCTCATTCTAACTTAGGGTTTCTAGGTATGCAACTCAAAGTGGTCAAGATATGATACTCTTTGAAAAAAATGAGATATCTGGAGTTCTACAATTTACAGAAAAATACATAGGAATTTAGCTTCTATTGGCCACTATTTTGGGGCATCAATTCAAGGGTTATGGCTCTGATATTTGGTGGTGTTTTGGGTTAAGGTGTCCCCTACAAGTTTCATGTTTTGAGTTAGGGCAAGTTATTTGGAAAACGTTTGAGAATTTGGGCAATTTATAAAAAGGGTTCAGTCAACCTAAAAAGGGTCTGCAGAGTGTGTTTTTGACATAGAATGCTCAAAATCTGTGGGGTATCATCTGAGGATATTATGAGCTGATGTTTTCTTAGTAATTAGTTTAATATATTAGCTGCAGTTTCTATGTTTACCACTTTTGAATTTGGCTTCTAAAAAGTCAGGTTTTGAGTTTCATAATAAGGTGTGATAGAGGTGTTTGTCAATCACTAAACCTTAATAGAGACTTTGGGAAGTGTTTTGATCCATCAAGACTTCATAGTTTTGGCTCATTTTTGGTGGACCAAAATATAAATGTATCCTCTACACTTTTTATGTTTTGACCTAAGCTCGATTCTCACTCTAACTAAGAGTTTTTAGGTATGCAACTCAGAGTGGTCAAGATCTAACACTCTTAGGATAAAATGAGATATCTGGAGTTCTACTTAACAAAATCTCTTCAAACCAATTTTTTATGAAAGTTAACTCAATCATCTAGGTCTGGACACAAAAATCACTTTAAGATAATGTTTCTACAATTAGTTATGATGTTTTAAAGTTGGTGGCAGAAATTAAGTAAGTCCAGAAAATCAAGTTACTTAGGGTTTCGGTTGCTGAGCTTATGTTGTGTATATTTTTGACATGTTTTCTTTGCATGTATGTTATAAACTCACATAAAAAAAATTCCGAAATACACACAAGTCATAAAACCTAAAAATATACACATGAAAGCTTATACAAAACATAATCTTGCCCTAACAATCCACTCTTTGCATGCATCTACAACGCCTTTTTTTTAGTTATTCTTCATTTTTGTTTCTTAGGGTTTGTTATAAAGATGGATTGAGGGGTATCTTAAGGGAGAATATCAGAATGTTTAAGGGAGTTGCTTACCTCTTTTGACGCTCAAAAATGTTGGAAAAAAGCGGGACTTGGCTTTAATGCTTGCTCCTTGCTTCCTCCTAACTCCTCCTTCCTTCCTTCTTCCTTCTCCTCTCCTTCTTTCTTTGTAAACACTTACAGATTTTTGGGTAACCCTCTCTCTCACCTCTGAGCCAAAACATGTAGAGAATGGGTGGGGCTAAGGCCTTGTTTTTATAGGAAAACTTGTAATAGAGTGCAATTATTTCTTAAATTTAAAATTTGAATTTTCTTGGACCCTCATTGGTTGCATGGGAGGTGAGAGGAGCTTGAGGCTTACAAAATCAATTTTGGGGTAGATATATATTCAGCTCTGCAGCGTTTGGGAGACTAAAAAGCTAATTGATAATTAATTTGGGTTTTAATTTGTATTTTGATACATTTTTGTGTATATAAATGCATAAAATATTAATTTTATGTACTTTTTTGGTATCTAATCCTACTAAAACCTATTATATTAATATATTTATAATTATTTTAATCTTTTCACGATTTATCATAATTTTGATAGTAATTAAACAAATAAGTGTAGGCTTTTAAGCTAAATTAAGTTAGTTTGACTAGAATTGACTTTTTAACTTATTTACTATGTAGAGACTTTAAATAATTATTTGTTTACTTTTGTTGAGCTATATTATTATATTAATATGTATATTACTTGTATAAAAAGTATTTGGTCAAAATAATGCTTAATTTATATATCTTTTTCTCATTTTTAAGCTTAAAAAGGTAAAAAGTAATTTTTTGGCACAAATTCCTAGGTGATCGGCCATGCAAGGGTATTTTGGTCATTTTTATTGTTATTTTGTATTTTATTAATTATTTGTACATAAATATCAGATTTTGGGTGTCTATGTGTCAAATTTTAAATTTTTAGAACTTTTTGCTGTACTATGGGTAAAATGGTCATTTTACCTAAATTATGAGAATTTCTTAATTTTAATTTAATATTTTATGTTATTTACTTAATTTAAGTCATTTCTAGACTTTTTTGAGTATTAGGGCTTTATCTCTAAGTATTTAGTGTCTTTTAGGATTTTCGGGTCAAATTAGAGTTTTCAGGCTGGTTTATTCATGTAGCGACCTATGTTCTTATCGTCTATCTTTCCCTAATACAAGGGTTTGAGCCGAATTGTTATAATCTAAGTGGTTACTTCTAGAGCCCGGACTGGGGTGTTACGAAATTGGTATCAGAGCTATTTTATTTTTTGTTTACGATTATCGGGACAGAGTAGTTTTTGAATTGTTACTAACTTTGTTTTACATGCGTTCTAAACTCAGTTTTATGATCATTATTTATTTTTATGTTTGATTGAGTGGTGGATGACGAATAATTAATTTTTTTTAATCACGGGGTTGACCGTGATAAATTAATTATATATCGAATATGAGCCTACGGAACATAAATTTTGATGTAAATATTTTATGTTCTTTTAGTTTTTTTTTTTTAGTTTATTAGAAAAACAAAATAAAAATAGGTATGGAAGAACATCGAACTGGATTAAAGTTGCGATAGCGGTTTTTCTTGACAGGAGCAGCGGTGCAGGCCAAACGAGGCGCTGGTTCCCAAGCAGCAGGTCCAGCACCGGTTTCCAACGAGAAAAAGAAAAGAAAAGAAGAAAAGAAAAGAAAAAAAAGGGGCTTTTCCTAAACAGCAGCGGTTTGGCTGCTGGTTTCGCAAATAGTGGCGCCATCCCAATTCCCATGCAGGCTGCGGCGCTGTTCAACACAGTAGCAGTGATTGGAAGACCAAACAAAGCTGTTTCCAAAATTGGCTCATCCAAACAAGGCCCAGGCGCCGGCACACATTGTAGCAGTTTTCAACGCAATCCCAGGCTGTTTTAGATTTAATGGTTGGCTGCGTTTTTTCTAACAATGCAAAGCAGTTTGTTTCCTAAGCAAACAGTGAATTATTCAAAGCGGTTTCCACGCTGCTGTAGTTGTTTTTTGCAAAACACAACAGTGTTTTCTTCCAAAGCAAACAGCTTCCCTACAGCGTCCTAACACAAGCACTGTTTCGTTGACTGCGAAAAAGCTGTTTTTTCAAAATAATTTGGGTGCTACTCAAATACCGACTAAAAAACTGAAAATTTATCTTTAACATAAGTAGAGTTTTAATTAGATCATAAAATCAAGATATTTTTTATTTATCTTGTATTTAATTTATTTTTTTATTAACTGCGTGTATGATAAATATTAGTTTTATTTATCCTGTTAATTTAATTAATTCTAAAATTCAGTTTTAATTAAAATATTTTGTAATGAAAAATAAAATTAAGT
>JAOTRH010022797.1:0-21920 GCA_034768845.1 Heliamphora exappendiculata | reverse complement strand
CTCTCTCTCTCTCTCTCTCTCTCTCTCTCTCTCTCTCTCTCTCTCTCTCTCTATATATATATATATATATATATATGCTTACAAACTTTGTGACGTTTGGTTTCAGATAAGAAGGTATGTGTATCATGATGTTATCAGGTTGGGTGATGCTGAGAAATTAATGGACTGTGGTTTTGTTCAAGTGAGTGGAACTTTTAAGCCAAATTACACAAATCAAAGAAACCATGTTTGAACTTTGAATTCTTCCTTCTTTTTTCAACCTTCTGTTCTTAATTTTCGAAACCGACTCATTGTTCTTTTTTCTGTACAGTCTTACACTACAAACAGCGCAAAAGTGGTATTTTTAAATCAAAGGCCACAGACTCGGCCGTGTCGAGGCTCCGGCAGCATCTGCATCACCTGCGACAGAGGCCTGCAAGACCCATACATCTTCTTTTCTCTCTCCTTCAAGGTCCATAACCATCTCTCTCTCTCTCTCTCTCTCTCTCTCTCTCTCTCTCTCTCTCTCTCCATGTATATATCTTCTCGCACTTAAACAAAACCTCCATACTGTTTTCCATTCTCTCTCTCTCTTACCCATTTTCCATGTTCACTTTGCCTCATCTGGGTTTCTCTCTTTTTCTTTTGTCTCTCTCAGCTTCAACATATACTGGGAACTAACGGCGCTAGCCTCTCAAAGTACATCTTCGAGTGCGAGTACCTTACGTTGTCGGAACCGGCGCTCGACGACGGCCAAATGACGCCGGACTCGGTCCTCGAATTGAGGACCTCGTCCGGGTCGAGCGGAAGTGGCGGCGCCGGCGGGGGAGTGGGTTGCCGGACGCTAGGTTGCACTGCAACCACGGAGGCGGTAGTGAGGAAGAAGCGCAGCAACGCCTCGGTGTTTCGGACGTCGTTTCCGCCGGTATGTTCGCCGGCGTCGGTGATTTCTGCAAGTCTGATGAACCGCCGGAAGGGCACGCCTCACCGGTCTCCACTTTATTGATTCGTGTACGGAAAAGTGATGATGTAGAGAGAGAGAGAGAGGGAAAGGAGAGGGAGGGTAGGAAGGAGGGTTTGTGACATAAATTTTCTATTTCATTTTGTTTTCTTGTAAGGTTTCAGGGATTTTAAGGATTTGAATCCCTCCCAGTTTTGTTCACATTCTCTCTCTTAATTTCTCTAGTGATACAACTATATATTTGCTTCCTCTCCTTCAATTCTTTCGATAAATGGTTGTTTTGTGATTTATGGTTTTGGCTAATTACCACATATTAAGATAAAATGGTCCAATTTTTTAATATTATAATACTAATGAACTTTTGAAACTGTAATTTATTTTTTTATAAATATTAATATATTTTTTATATATACTTTTATCTATTATTCGTGATTCAATGGATGGTGATTAGGGTAATTCATGCAATTATTTATGAGTAAATGGGGTATAATTGGAGAATTTCTGAATTATTAGGGTGGTATAATAACAGTCCTCTAGGGTTGGTATAATTATTTAGGCCGCCCTTCTAATAGCTAGGTTTTAATCTAATTTGAGTTAATTATTGTAGAGTCTCAAGTTTTGATGAATATTATTTTAGATTTTGTACTTTTAATATGAACAATTTGAATTTTTCAGTTTCAATTATCAATGAGTTTAAATTAATGTGATGTGTGTGTTTTTTGGTCATTAATTGTTAGAATTTTAAACAAAAATGAGGGGAACACCTCCTTTCCGTGTGTGTGTGTTTTTTTTCTTACAATTTGCAACAAAATTAGTAATTATTCGTGTTAAAAGTATTTTAAATATAATTTAATTATAAAATTAAATTTAAATAATAAATATTCTTTAATCAAGAAAAACATTTTAAATAATTTCATTATTTACTCTTAATTTAAATATGAGTAACAAAAAAAGATATATATAAATTAAAAGGAAAAATGTGTGCAAATGAGTAGTGATAGAAGATAAAGAGATGCCAAGTTGAACACATTACATTAATACCATATTCCTTTGTAATATAAATCATCACATTAGAACTAAATTAAAATTGCAAGAACTAAAATGATGAGTATTGGCTGTGTAATAAAAAAAAAGGTGGACTAAAGACCTATTTGGTTTCTTTGAAATTTCTTATTTTTTTTACGAGTTTATTTGTTTTTTGTATGTTTTTTAATTTTAATAAAAAATTTATTTTTAACATAATCTTAACTAACCAGTTTAAAAAGTGAGAAGATTATTAGAATTGAAAAAAAAAACTCATTAAGGACTCGTTTGGCAATTGACTTAAAGTCAGGCTTTTTGTCTTTTTTTTTTAAGCCTAGGAAGTCAAAAAATCTCGTTTTCTAACTCAAATGCTTTTAGTTTTTTTATTTTTTATATATTTTAAAAATATCATAACTTTTATTATACAAATCTATTTTTAAAAAAATACATTTTAAAAATATACTTGTCAAAATCTATCAAATAAAATCCATATTAAATTTGAAAGTATTTAAAAATATATTTTTTAAATCATAACAATTTTAAATAAAAATTTTTACCTTTTGATTTAAAATCACTCTATATCTTTTCTAAACAAATTTTTGCTGTTTTTTACATAAAAGAACTTTAAATAAGAAGTTTAATTTAAAATTAGATTGGCAAACGAAACCTAAACACTAAACAAAAGTTTATTTTGCAAAAATATGGGTTGGGCCCTTGTTGGTCTTGTAGCAAAAACCCTAGAAATCAATAGTTAGTTGGGGAATTAATGTTTGACAATAATATGACCCACCACAATCTTGATGAAATCCTAGAATTGCAAAACCTAACTAATTTAATGTAGCTCTATTTTGTTTTTTTCTTTCTTCTTCTTTCTAGAACAGAGTAGTGACAAAATACAAAAGCAATGTGTTTCCCAATAATCAGCTGTTTGTTTTACTTCCCCAAGGTCTCTTCATTTTTTTGGGGAAGGGAAGCTCTGACTATTTTTAATTGTTAACACTACTAATATTTATGGAAAACTGTTAAAATACATATGTGCCCATTATTTAGTATAGAAAAATGTTAATTATAATTTATTAGCGGGGTGATAATATATATATATATATATATATATATATATATATGTATGTGTGTATTTTATTTTTATTTTAATAAAAATAAAAATAAATATTTAGTTATTATATTATTTGGGTGTTATAATATTTATGCAGGGTTATAATGTTGTTTAAATGACCACTAGTTATTTTATTTTATGAGTAATAAATTATTATTATTCTATAATTACGGATGAATTTATTTTAGTCATGATTACAAATTATTATTATTATTATTATTATTATATCATATTTCTAATACTATATATAAAGCTTTGCCAGCGTTAATAATGGTATAGAAGAAAAAAATAAAAAAAAGTATTGAAAGGCAGAAAGAAGAGTTTTCAAAGAGAGATATACTACTATTATAATACTTGTATTATATTTTGTGGGTAATTCGATTCGTGACTTATTCAAATCTTTTTAGTGAACGTAAATATTAGACGAATAACGCTTGTGAGCTCTTGGGTTGTACTTTAGAGTTAATGCACTCTGTTTGAACTTTTACGTAAGAAAAAATATTAGTTTTAAGACAGTGTCTAATACGTCTCACAATTTTACAGGTAATGTTTTCTATCTTTGTATTATTCTCATATTTTATTATTGTTTGTCTTTAATTTAATATTATTTTATCTATAAAAAATAAAAATTTTAAAATTTTGTTCCAACAATATGTACCTTAGAAATGAATCCGTACTATGCAATGTTATTGAGTTTTTAGAAACAAGTAAGAAAGTATACGCAGGACATTTTTCAGGAGTAGCCTGCTTCCCATTACTTAATAGAAAAATTCCTAAGTTTTATAAATCTTAGAATATAATCTTTGAAAAGATTTGAATGCGAAATAATGAAATTGTGATATATAATTATTGAATATATGAATATATGATAATATAAATATAAAGAAATATATATATGCATGGAGAGACTTTTAATAGAAATAGGTCTCTAATTTAGTTTGAAATGTAGTTATATTATGATAAGCTTAAAAGATAAATACAAAAATATAAAAGAAGTTATATTAAGATAATAATATGGAACAATTCCAGATAAAATTATATTAATTTTAAAATGATTTAAATTTATGTGGGATTCGAATGCTGATCAATCAAAATTTAAAATATAAGTGTTAAATTTTAAAAGTAATTACATCAAGATAGTAATTTGAATCTATTAATAAAACAGTAATACTATAAATTTAGAAAAATTATCTAGAAAACTAGTCTAAATTTAAAATGGATGGTTAAGATTCACTTGAAATGTGTTTCACATTTTATTAAATATAAATTTTTATTATACAAATCACTTTTTGGTAAAATTTTAGATACTTTTTCTGGTTAATTACATGAATTTTTCCTTAATGAAAAGTTTACATTAATATTAAAATTCAAAATTTTAAGATATGAAAATTTGTAGGAATTGGGTTATGACTCATAATTATTAGATATTAGATATTTTACGAATTCTTAGAAACATTTAATAAGACTTTGGGCGTAAAAATGCCAACAACTTATAAATATATTATGACAAAAAATAAAAAATAAGTAACAAGAAATGATGGAATTATACACAAAAGAAATACAATTTTACGTAATTAATTCAAAACTAGAGTTACGTATATTAAATTGTAGTGATTTTTTAATTTGAGAAAAAATAATACAAAATTACAAATGATTCAAAAACTTTAATAGAAGCAATAGATTAAATCTCACAAAAAAAAATTCATTTTGAACTGTAATACTTTTAAAATAAGTCAAGTCATCCGTCAGACCTCTTGAAAATATTTCAATTCCACCAACTTGGCCAGACATGTGCGAAGTGTATCGATATATATAAAAGTAATAAACACTACCTCTAAAAATATATTTGTTTGATATTACAATTCATTAGTGTGTATCTGTGGTTGCTCGGCATGAGATATTGGTTTATTAGTTGATTTTATTTGTTTTTATTTTTTCATTTTTAGTGAATTTGTTCATAGTTTGGTTTATTCTTTTAAGTTCTTTTAGTTTAGGTGCGTATCGACAACTAGTTTAAAAGTTAAATTTTTTATTTTTTTATTTTTTTGAGTTTTTAGTTAAAAAATTAATTTAATTTAAAGTAAATTATTTGGTAATTTAATTTTTAAGCTAATTTTTTAAAAATTAATTATTTGGATAAAAAATTAGTTTTTTTATTTTTTTGTTCAAAGTAAACAGTTTTATAGTTCTATATATTTGATATTAACAATTAATGTAGTTGATAGTAAATAAATTATGAATAAAAAATATTATTATATTTTAAAAATTGTGAAAATTTGAATAAAATATTTTGAAAGTTGTGTTTTGATTTAATTTTTTAATTTTTTAATTTTTTAATTTTTTACTAAATAGACAATATTAATTTTTTAATATTTTTAATCAAAAAGCTAAAAAATTAAGATCGACAATATGGCCTTATGGAATTTGAAAATCTAGATTTCTTAACTAAAATATTTTTTTTAAAAAGGTTAAAGGGAAACACAGTCATATTTTCTCTTATTTTTGTTTTTTTGGTGATTTTTATGTTTAAATAAAATAATTCTTTCTATTTTTTCGTTGCGACAAATGAAAAAAAATTAATTAAAAAATAAATAAATTTAAAAAGCCAAATGCTTAAAAGTTATCCGAAACTAGGCGGTGGAACTCTTGAAAATGCCTAACGAGATCGTTGACTACTGGTTCTGTAAAACTAGCAGTTAGCTTCTGTCGTATTGAATTTTTGTGCTCATCTTTTAATTATTTTCACACTTTTAATTATTTTCACTTTTGAGTTCCTAAATTCAACTATTTCTTGTTAATTGATATTTGTGCTCATCTTTTAATTATTTTCACTCTATCATCTTTTCGTGTGCGAAGATATGAACAATTGAAAAAAAATATGAAAAAAATATATAATATGGGCCAAAATTCCAAACATGATAAATTGCTCTATGATTGGCACTTAATTTAACAAAATTAAGCCAGAATAGGCGCTCGAATTTTACAAGACACTAGCCTCAACCCTTGTATTACCACCAAGTATCAGTTACAAAAAAAATACCTTAGCACTCACGCCACAAAATTTGTGTCAAAACTGTCAGACCATGCCCGCGTATATAGGCATGTGGCAATTACTGGCAGTTGTTAGCTTGTGCAAGTATTAGTGTAGTGGACATCCCCCACTTCTTAGGCACATTGCAGAAAAGAGAACCCACGCTGCTGACACTTGTCATGCCAGGAACATTTTCAGCACATAATCTGTAACTGTCAATAACTACCCATGATGCCACATTCTGATGCCACAATGGGGCCTTGACATGTCTTCAGAAAATAACCGTCCATGACTACCCATGATGTCTGCAACATGGGACAGCCATGCACAGACATAGGTAAGCAAAGCCAACTGCCAATTATGTGCAAGGCATGCCCCATGAGTGCCACGCCATTTGGTCAGTTAACTGAAGTAGTGTCAATTGCCCAACACATGCCAGTGTCAGCTCTTATCTGTCATTTGCCCACCGAGCCATCTGCTTCTATTAACCCACAAGTCATACGAACTACCTGCATCTAAGCACCGATTAACGCCTTCACGTGCCAAGTGAATTCGTCCTTTTTGTCTAAGGGTCGTGTGGCAAGCTGGATGCCACTTTGCCACCTCACATATTTTGGCATGCCCTCCTCATGCCATAATGGGTTGGTAAGGGTGCAAGATCAAGTACAACAATATTTACAAACCCTACCAACGAGGACATCGGCTTCTTCTGGTGGGGGTGGTCTGTTAGCACCCTGACTTTGAGGTATCGTGGGTGGCCGGTGGAACTCTTGAAAATGCCTAACGAGATCGTTGACTACTGGTTCTGTAAAACTAGCAGTTAGCTTCTGTCGTATTGAATTTTTGTGCTCATCTTTTAATTATTTTCACACTTTTAATTATTTTCACTTTTGAGTTCCTAAATTCAACTATTTCTTGTTAATTGATATTTGTGCTCATCTTTTAATTATTTTCACTCTATCATCTTTTCGTGTGCGAAGATATGAACAATTGAAAAAAAATATGAAAAAAATATATAATATGGGCCAAAATTCCAAACATGATAAATTGCTCTATGATTGGCACTTAATTTAACAAAATTAAGCCAGAATAGGCGCTCGAATTTTACAAGACACTAGCCTCAACCCTTGTATTACCACCAAGTATCAGTTACAAAAAAAATACCTTAGCACTCACGCCACAAAATTTGTGTCAAAACTGTCAGACCATGCCCGCGTATATAGGCATGTGGCAATTACTGGCAGTTGTTAGCTTGTGCAAGTATTAGTGTAGTGGACATCCCCCACTTCTTAGGCACATTGCAGAAAAGAGAACCCACGCTGCTGACACTTGTCATGCCAGGAACATTTTCAGCACATAATCTGTAACTGTCAATAACTACCCATGATGCCACATTCTGATGCCACAATGGGGCCTTGACATGTCTTCAGAAAATAACCGTCCATGACTACCCATGATGTCTGCAACATGGGACAGCCATGCACAGACATAGGTAAGCAAAGCCAACTGCCAATTATGTGCAAGGCATGCCCCATGAGTGCCACGCCATTTGGTCAGTTAACTGAAGTAGTGTCAATTGCCCAACACATGCCAGTGTCAGCTCTTATCTGTCATTTGCCCACCGAGCCATCTGCTTCTATTAACCCACAAGTCATACGAACTACCTGCATCTAAGCACCGATTAACGCCTTCACGTGCCAAGTGAATTCGTCCTTTTTGTCTAAGGGTCGTGTGGCAAGCTGGATGCCACTTTGCCACCTCACATATTTTGGCATGCCCTCCTCATGCCATAATGGGTTGGTAAGGGTGCAAGGTGCCACCACATGCCACCCACGATACCTCAAAGTCAGGGTGCTAACAGACCACCCCCACCAGAAGAAGCCGATGTCCTCATTGGTAGGGTTTGTAAATATTGTTGTACTTGATCTTCAAATTTCCACATCGTCACATCCTTTTCCCAACTTGCTTTAGAATCTGGTAAGTCCTTCCACTTAACCAAATAGTAAGTCCTCCAATTTTTCTTACTTTGGCCCTCCATTCGGTGATCCAAGATAATTTCAGCATCCCTCTCAAACTGTTTTCTGATCACATGAGGTGCCCGTCGAGCTTGCTTTCTTCCCATGTTCACCAAGTCTTCTTGAAAATGCTTCAAGAAACTAACATGAAAAGTGGGATGAACTTTCAACCTTTCAGGCAACTTTAATCTGTAGGTAACATTTCTCACTTTCTTCATAATCACAAATGAACCATCAAATCTTGGAATTAGACCACGATGAACAGTTTTAGATCACGATGAACAGTTTTTGCACTGATCTTCTTCTAAATTTGTGGAGTTAGTTTCAGCATAACTTTGTCCCCAACTTGAAATTCCAGCGGTCTTCTTCCTTTGTCAGCATACTTTTTCATGCGTCTACTTGCCTTAGCCAAGCTATCACGAGCTTCCTCTAGCAACTCTTGCTTCGCTCTAGCAAATCTGTATGCCGCAGGACAACGCCCTCCCGTCGTTGTTCTAGCCACCTCGTGATGAGTGAGGGGCTGTTGGCCGATAGCTAACTCGAAAGGACTCATCCCCGTAGTTGAGGAGCGGTGCAAATTGTAGCAGAATTGTGCACTGTCCAATAGCTGCAACCAATTCTTTTGACTAGCTGTCACATAATGCCGCAAATATTCCTCTAGCAGCGCATTCATCCGTTCAGTCTGATCGTCTGTCTAAGGATGATTACCTGTAGAGAATTTCAACTCGGAACCCATCAAGTTGAATAGCACCGTCCAGAATTTTCCCGTGAAACGGATATCCCTATCACTAACAATATCTTCAGGCAAACCGAAGTACTTCACCACATGCTTATAAAATAACTCAACAGCAACATCAGCGGGACATGCATGTGGGGCAAGGATAAAAATAGCATACTTAGAAAAACGATCAACAACAACCATGACAGAACGCATACCATCCACCTTAGGTAAACCCGATATAAAGTCCATAGACACTGAACTCCATGGATTTTTAGCAATCGGCAGAGGTTGTAGCAAACCTGCTTCCTTCCGTCGTTTTGTCTTGTCTTGTTGGCACACTAGGCAAGTCTTGACGTAGGTTTCCAAATCGTCCTCCATCTTTGGCCAATAGAAAGATCGGGATAACAAGGCCAACATACGCTGCCTACCCGGGTGATCAGCCCACTGAGGGTCGTGTGTTTCTTTAAGTAGTTCCAACCGTAGTCTCCCACTGATAGCAATATAAAGGTAATCCCCATTGGCATGGAGAAGATCATTTTCAAGCTAATAGCATCGAACAATTCCCTTCTTGACTTGTTGAACAAGCCTTTGATACTCAGCATCGCTAGCTGCATATTAGGCAACTCTTTCCATAAAGTCTGCCTCAACTTGGGAAATTATAGCCACATAATCGTCAATTTCCTTTGCGACTCAACGCATCAGCAACCTGGTTATGTCGATCAGACTTGTGCACCCACACGAAATCATATTTCTCCAGGTATTCTTGCCAACGAGCTCACCTTGGGGATAACTTTTTCTACACTTTAAAGAAAGTATTAGCCACATTGTTTGTCATAACTTTGAACTTAGTTCCCAGCAGATAGACTCGCCAAACTTGAAGGTAATGCACCACTGCTGTCATTTCCTTCTCATGGGCTGAATTTTTCTTCTCAGCATCATTTAGCTTTCTGCTTTCAAATGCCACCGGGTGTCTCTCCTGCACCAGCACGCCTCCAATTGCTTTGTCAAAAGCATCTGTATGCACCTCAAAAGGCAACTCGAACATAGGCAACCGCAATACTAACTCGCTTGCGACTGCGGCCTTTAGTTTATCGAAAGCGTCTTGGCAGTTTGCACTCCACTGCCATGGATGATCCTTTTTCAAGATATCAGTAAGGACATAAGCCTTCTTTGAATAGCCATGTATAAACTTTCGATAATAGTTAGCCAAACCAAGAAAAGATCTAAGTTTCGGGACCTTGGTGGGTGGCGGCCATTCAAAAATAGCCTACACCTTCCGTTTGTCCATCTTCACCAAGCCCTTGCTAACTATGTGCCCCAAGAATTTAATCTTCTGTTGGGAAAACTCGCACTTCTCCTTCTTTACATAGAGTCGATGCTCCTTAAGTCAGGACATTACAAGTTTCAAATGGGTCAAGTGGTCTTTCAAAGATTCACTATAAATAACAATATCATCCAAATACACAACCACAAATCGATCGATATAATCATAAAAAATATCATTCATTAAGTTACAGAATGTTGCAGAAGCATTTGTAAGACCAAAAGGCATAACAAGAAATTGAAATGAACCATAACGTGTTACACAAGTGGTCTTTAGCTCATCCCCTTCAGCAATTCTCACTTGCCAATATCCCCACGCAAATCCAATTTTGTGATGTAAGTTGCTTTGCAGAGACGATCGAACAAATCAGCAACTAAAAGAACATGGTACTTGTTTTTAATCATCACCTTGTTCAAAGCTCGATAGTCAATGCATATCCGTAGGAAACCATCTTGCTTCTTTTGGAACAGCACGGGGGCACCGTAAGGGGCTTTCGATGGTTGAACCAAACCAGCATCCAGCAGCTCGATCAACTGCTTGCGCAATTCTGTCAACTCCATCAAGGACATTCTGTTTGGTGCTTCAGCCAGAGGTTTGGCACCAGGAACCAACTCAATTCTGTGATCGGTGGCACATCGAGGCGGAAGAGACTTAGGCAACTCCGAGGGCATCACATCTGTAAAGTCTTGCAGTAAGTCAACAACTTCATTTGGCACTTCCACAGTATGATCATGCTTGATCTCCACTAATGCTGCAAGATAGGTCTCAGCACCTTTCTTCAGCCCATTGTGCACCTGAATAGCTGATAATGTCTCATTCTCCTTCCTCGTGCTCTTTTCTTTGCTTGTTCGATTGCAACCTGACACGAAGCATGGTTGTGTGTCATCCGCAATAAGTAACCCACCAAGATATGGCATCAATGCCACCTTCGTAGCCATAAAGAAATCTAGACCCAAGATAATGTCAAAATTGTCAAAAGGGACCACCATCAGGTTCGCCTTTCTAGCCCAACTTGCTATTTTGAGTTACACACCGTATGACATGCCACATACAGGTTGTGCACTTGAGTTCACCGCCTTAATTCTGTTTGGGCTTTTGACAACTTTCAACCCAAGTGTCTGCACCATTCGCTCAGCCACAAAATTATGTGTAGCGCTTGTGTCAACCATAGTCAACACAGCGTTATCATTAATAAAAGACTCAATGTAAATCAAACCTGTAGACGTCAGGTTTCTCTCAACATGAAGGGCGTTCAACAATTGCAGAGGATTGACTCTTGTTGGACCGTCAGAGTCTGAGTTATCACCCTTCTCTCCCTCAGCAACTAGGGCATTTAATTTCTCCTTCTTTGGATAATCCTTGGCACGATGGGGACCGTCGCATATGAAACAGCCAGCATTCGTCTTCTCTTTGCCTTGCTTTTCATCTGTCTTCAGCTTGGCCTTCTGGCCATTCTTTCACTTTTTGGAGCCTTCCTTCTTGCCATCAGTTTTCTTAGATTTTCACTTCTGCTTCGAAGTAGTGGCATTCGTGGTGCCTTTTCCCAACTTGTAATCAGCCAAGCTGTCTGCAGCAGCCATGGCAGAGGATAAATCCTTCACCCCTAGCCTTCGAAGTTCCAATTGTGCCCAATTTTGTAAGTCCGGCATGAAATTAAAGAACTTGTCTTCCTCAGACATGTTCTTGATATCCAGCATCAACGAACTGAGCTCTTTGACATAATCTCTTACTGTACCGGTGTGCTTCAATCTTTTCAACGAATCCCTTGCAACCCATGACGTGTTGCAGGGAAGAAACCGCTCCTTCAATTCCTTCTTCAGTATTTCCCAATAATTGATCATTGGACGAGCATCGTCTTCCATCCGTGTCCTCCACTAGAGTTTGGCATCTTCAGCGAGGTGCATGGTAGTAATTGTCACCATCTCTCGTTCTAGCACACGAATAACCTTGAAATACTACTCCATGTCCCACAAAAAGTTCTCTAACTCCTTGGCACTTTGAGTTCCACCGAATGCCTTCGGTTCCGGGACCTTCAAATTCAATGGCGCACCAGCTGCACTTATATGCCACTGATAGCCTTCTTCACGAGGGACAGCTCCGCTTCCAAGTCTTCAACTTTAATTTTTATAGCGTTCGACAAGGAAACAAAGTCACCCATGATTTTCGTAAATCGATCTGTCGTAGTGGTGGCATGTTGTTCACCAGTAGCTCTCAAAGAAACGACTCCTACGACAGCATCGTCCATCCGCTCGACAAGAGAGAGGGACTCGTCTGGTTAGGGTATTCCCACCAGATTTTCCAATCGTGCGACACGCTCTGGAACTGCCTCCATAGCATTTTTGTCAGTCATAAGATCAACCTGGCTCTGATACCAATTGTCACATGGTCAAAATTCTAAACACAAAAAATTGCCTTGTGATGGCACTTAATTTAACACAATTAAACCACGGTCATGAAAACACACACACACACACACACACACACACACACACACACACACAGAAAGAAAATAGACACTCGAATTTTATAAGACACCAGGCTCAACCCTTGTATTACCACCAAGTAAAAGTTACAAAAGAAAAAGCATCAACAACGACGAAGTAGTGCCACGCCATCTGGTCAGTTAACTAGAGTAGTGTCATCTGCTCAGCACATGCCAGTGCCAGCTCTTGTCTGTAATTTGTCCACCGAGCCATCTGCTTGTATTAACCCACAAGCTATACGAACTACCTGCATGTAAGCACCGATTAATGCATTCACGTGCCCAATGAATCTGTCCTTGTCTAAGGGTCGTATGGCAAGTTGGTTGCCACTATGCCACCTCACATATTTTGGCATGCCATCTTCATGCCATCATGGGTCGGCAAGGGTGCAAGGTGCCACCACATGCCGCCCACGACACCCCAAAGTCAATGTGCTAACAGATACAAATGAAAATAAACAAAAATAGAGAAAATATAATAAAAGAAGTGTAAAAATAATTATTTTTTCCATTTTTAGATTTTATCGAGTTGATGGAAAAATATAATTGATCGGTGTGTAAAAGTGCTGATCTAATCTGTCAAATTCTACTAAATTATGCCTTAATTGTATATTTATTAATATTTTTGTATTAGCATCAAATATTACAAGATGGCAGAGAATTGGGCTTAAAATAGGTCAAAAGCGAAAAGGGAGACAAAATGGATATTTATTGAAAAATGCTAAAAAAAAAAGGGACACAGTGGGTATTTCAAAAAGTGTGTATTTTTTGAAAAGTTCCATATGACGGAAAAAAATTTGCCCGAACAAATTTGACCAAAATGACTTCCGTTTGGACGGAAATAAGAGTGTCCAGACGGTTTTGCATAGAAAGATGTTTGGACGGAAATAAGAGTGTCCAGACGATTTTGCATAGAAAGATTTTCGTCCAGACAAAAATAAAGGTGTTTGGACAAAGCAAGAATTTAAATCTAAGTGTGACATTGAAACCTTATGGCACAGTGTTACTATAAAAAGGCTGCTAGAGTTTAGAATTTTATATCATTCATTATAGAGTTAATAGAGGCACAAAAAAAGGACAGTAGCTCCCTTCGAAGGTCTTCCAATGCACGGATAGCCAGAAACCTTGCACCATCGTCTCCATCCACGAATGGCTAGGAATTTTTTTAGGGTTTTAGATGAAACCTAGCAAAGTAACATTAAATTTGTATTTAGTTTAAGGGTTTAGTTATTCGAATGCAATGGTTGTATAAGATACAGATTTTAATATTTATTTTATTGATCATGCTCTTATTTTCTAGCACATGTGTTTATTTTTTGTGATTATAAATACATATTATACATGTTTAAAATAAATTAAGTTGTGCTAATATCACATAAAAAACGATTCGTGTTAATTGAAGATACTCTATACTTAACTATTGATCGCATAAATTTGTTACATCAAACCATTAGGGCTTGTAGCCATTATGGATCATAATTGAATTGAATGGTTAAACTTAGAGTAATACAATTCTATTTGTCACAAGGTTATGGTGGATTTAAAAGCCTAATACTTTTACATTCATAAATATTTTAGATTAATTTTTATTATTTTATTTTATTTTATTAAAACTTATTCAATTTTATAAACTCAATCAACTTCTTTTTGAAAATAATTTTAGGAGTTAGTTTAAGAATACCACAATTTAGCCTATTTGTTCTTATTGAAATAATATCTGGACTTAACTGTGATTCTACTAAATAATTGTTAATTTTAAGATTTTATTACTATTATTATTGATACGGTACGTACGACAATAAATCAATAATCTCAATCAGCTAAGGCCTTCCAATATGATCAAACACTGCAAGTTAACAGTGATGTTTAATATTAGTGAAACTAATTGTTTATATATTATAACTAGAAAATAATTCTTTTAGTTTATAATAAAATTTGTAACTGTTTGAAAAAATACTAAATTATAACTAAAATTAGTTATTTATAGAAAAAAAATAATTGTAACTTATAACATAAATTGATAGGCCTCGTTTGCCAACCTGGTTTTAAGTTGTACTTTTTGCTTAAAGCCACATTAAATCCAAAAAGTCAAACGTTCATTTGGGAGATGTATAAAGTGATTTTAAGCCAAATGTTTAAAGCAGTTTTAAGTCAAAAGGTAAAAAAGTTTGTTTACAAGTTACTATAATTTTTATAAATTTATTTTTAGATAATTTTATATTCAATATAGATCTTATTTGATATATTTTGACAAGTATATATTTTAAAAGCATAATTTTTATAAAAAAAGATATAGATTTGTATAATAAAAGTTATAATATTTTTTCAAAATATTATAAAAAAAATATGTAAAATAAAAAAAAAATTAAAAGCTTTTAAAATGAAAAACGATACTTTTTGACTTTTTGAACGTTAAGCAATAAGGCAAGAAGCCTGACTTTGAGCTTATTTAGCAACTAATTTAAAAGTTAATTTTTTTATTTTTTTTTGTTTTTAATCAAAAAGCTAAATTTAATTTAAAGTAGGTTATTTAAAAATTTAGCCTTTAAACTAGTTTTTTTGAAGTTAGTTATTTGGGTAAAAAAATTAGCTCTTTTACTTTTTTTTCAAAATGTACAATTTTACCCTTTTATATATTATTATTAATAATTATATGTAATTGGTAATGGTAGTAAATAAATTATGAATAAAAAATATTATTATATTTTAAAAATAGTGAGAGTTTAAATAGAATTTTCTGAGAGTTTATATTTTGATTTGATTTTTTTATTTTTTTACTTTTTTACTAAATGAACAATCTTAGCTTTTTGGCATTTATAGCATAGTACCAAATAAAAAATAAAGCATGCAAGTATTTAAAAAAATAACTTATTACTAAAATTAGTAACAAAAAGTTAAAAACTATTACAAAATATAATATCAAACACTCGTATAGTTAATAGTTCGTTTGGCAACCTGACTTTAAGCTGATTTTTTAATAACTGTAAGCGAAAAAATTTATTTGGTTAAAAAAATACTGACTTTTAAATTATCAAAAAAATCAAATAAACTCAATGTAAAATTACATTGTTGCCTTTCTACTCAATGTAAAATTCCATCACTTCAAGTAATGATGTATCTTTTTTCACCGGTTCTACCATACAAATAATCCCTTTGGCCCTGATTGGCAATTTGATTTTTTTGATTTATTGGCTAAAAACGTAAAAAAAAAACTATCTTCTTTGTTTGGTAAAAAAGTTAAAAAGTTAAAAAAAATTTAAAAAATCAAATCAAAGCACAAACTCCTAGAATATTCAAATTAAACTTTCACTATTTTTAAAATACAATAATACTTCTTATTCATTACTTATTTACTATCATTATCAATTACATATAATTATTAATTAAATACATAAAAAGGTAGCAATGTCAACTTTGAACAAAAAATAAAAAAATTAACTTAAAAACTAAGTTATCAATTAATCTACTTTGAACCCAATTTAATTTTTTAATTAAAAATATAAAAAAAATTAAACTTTTAAACTAGTTGACAATTAAGCTTTTAATTTCTTTCGACTCTCGTACAAAAAAAACCGGCCCTATTGTTCCCACAAAAGAACATATGATTAGGTTTTCGTCAAATTTCTAATCAAATAATTTGAAATTACTTTTAAAATTTCTCTAATTAAGAGAAATATAAAAACTAAAACTTGGACCAAATTTCTAAAAATTATTAAAAGCATAAAAATATTTTTAAAAGTTTAAGGCCTCTTTTGTTACCCTTTTTATTTTCACTCTTAAGAAAATTGTTGTCTGAAAATAATAAAAATGTATTTGTTAACAATTTTTATAAAATAGTTTTAAAAAAAGTGAGTTAAAATATAGCTTAAAAACATAAAATTTTAAAAATAATTAAATGTTGTTTTTAGCTATTCAAGTACACTTTTTTACCAAATTTTTTAAAAAATAGAAAAAATTCATCGTGAGCTCAATCGTCGTTGTCGTTGAGTTAGATTCCAATCATTGTAGCTATTGTTATCGAGCCAGATCTCATCGTTGTTCTCTCAAAATTACTAAGTTTGATCTCTCAGTCGTCGTCATCCTAGTCGTCCTCTCAAAATTGATGAGTCAGATCTCTCAGTCATTGTCGTCGTTCTCTAAGTCGTCGTCGTTCTCTCAAAATCGACGAGTCAAATTTTTCAGTCGTCATTGTCGTCCTTTCAAAATTGACAAACCAGATTCTGCAATCATCGTCGTCTCTCATCCTTCGTTATCGTCCTCTCCTCTCAATCGTATTGTCTCTCATCCTTCATTAGCCTCAGTCGTGGGCGTCCTTTTAGATCGTTCTTATCCTCTCAGTAGTCGTCATCTCAGTTATTGTCGGCGTTTGTCGTCAGCGTCTCAATTATTCTCTTATGACAATCCAACAAGGGTCAATGTTAGAATTAGAGTTAGAATTAAGGTTTGAATTTTTAAAAGTAATATGCCAAATGCGTTTTTCTTTTCTAGAATATTATAAATTTATTTTTCAAATTCATTTTTAAAAAATAATTTTTATATTATAATTTTAAAAAATGCAATCAAACACACCCTTATATTTTAGACATTTTAAATATGACTTAAATGCTATTTATATAAGTGCTCTAGTACAAGTTCGACTTATGACAATCCATATCTAATAAAAGTCCAAAAACAATAAAAATAATAATAATACTAATAACTGCTCATGTACCACACCTGCCACTTCATTTAGTAAGGGAAAGCACCATAACAAATAGGAAAAGTTCAAAAAAAAATTTACAACAACATCCTATACATTATTTTCGTATATTACTTAATTTTTTAAATTAAAATTCATATAAAGTGACTCTTTATACTATTTATTTGTATCACTTTGTCCTCCTCCATTATGAATTATTGTTGTAATTTTAATTAATAATTCGGAGAAGAAAGTAATACAAACAAATAGTTAGGGAGCTATTTTGTACGAATTTTTAATTTAAGAATTAAGTGATATACGAGAATAGTGCAGGGGTGTTTGTAATTTTTCTATAAAAAAAATATTATAACATTTTTTTTTTAAAAAAAGTTGTCAAGTGTCCAGTTTTTTAGATTATTGCTTGGCCAAAGGCTTCGTTTGGCAAAGAACTTAATGATTGATTTATTTTATTATACATATATCATAACTTTTTTTATACATATTTATTTTTGTAAAAATTATATTTTTAAAATCTACTCATCAAAATTATAAATTTAAAAAAAATTGTTATAATTTTTTTATTTAAAGGTCTTTTAACTTAAAACTCCATTAAGTCAAATTTTTTATTTTATTATTTTTTAGCTTAGAGTGACTACGAGGATTCACATGACAAAATTTTAATTATTTGACTTTAAACGAATTTAAATAAAAACACTTGACTAAGGCTCTGATTGGCAACTTAATTTTTTGGTTAAAAAAATAAAAAAATCAAATTTTCCCATTTGGTAAAAATTAAACAAAAAAGCTAAAAAGTTAAAAAAGCCAAAAAGACAAATCAAAACTAAAATTATGAGAATATTCAATTTAAATTTTTACTATTTTTAAAATACAATAACACCCTTTATTATTAACTTATTTACCACAATTATTAATTACATATAATTGTTAATATTAAATATATAAAATGATAAAATTATTACATTTGAACAAAAAACAAAAAAATAAAAAAACTAACTTTTTATCCAAACAATTAATTTTAAAAAAATTACTTTAAAAATTTACCAAACGATCTATTTTATACTTAATTTAATTTTTTTAACTAAGAACATAAATAAATAAATAAAACTAACTTCTAAATTAGTTAGCCATCTATCCTTAAAATCAAGTTGCTAACCTGAGACCAAAATAGAATAATCGTATATATCCTTGGACTGTTCTTAGCCAATCTAGGAAATCTCTGGCTCCAATCATTCCATTGTTATGGCAAAAATATTATTTACTCCTTGGTTGAAAGATTATTTATATAACATAATTAATGTATTTAAATTATTAGTGTATAAAATATTATAAATTAAATTATTAGTTAATATTTTTTATTTTTAA
Organism: Heliamphora exappendiculata; assembly: GCA_034768845.1. Taxonomy (NCBI): domain Eukaryota; kingdom Viridiplantae; phylum Streptophyta; class Magnoliopsida; order Ericales; family Sarraceniaceae; genus Heliamphora; species Heliamphora exappendiculata. The sequence goes on along the minus strand of JAOTRH010022797.1, from coordinate 3,209 downwards.
GATTGTTTGATAAAAAATAGAATAAACAAAAAATAACTAATTCATTATTTATTTTTACGTTATTTTAATGAGATTAAATATTTTAACATATAAAAATACTCAAAATAGTTATAGGATAAACCAACTTATTCTCTTGAGATTGGAATAGTCCTCCAAATGAGATGTTAAATTAGTTTGGGAGGTTTTTTTAACCTTCTCCAAGTACTTTTCAAACATAGGTACATATGAGACTATTTTAAAATGGTCTCATTTTTCTTTTTATCTATCACCAAATATGGCCTATGTAAATAATAAAGTTTTTAAAAATTTTATTCTAAATTCAAAAATAATAGTTCATGTTTAACTTAGCATTGCATAGGCTACACTACAAGTAAATTTGAATCTTTAATTTTGAATTTTGAATAAATTTTTAGGTAAATTTTTTTAGGTATTTAGGCATCGTTTGACAACATATTTTAAATCAATTTAAAGTTAGTTTTTGCCTTTTTGTTTAAAGTCCAAAATGTTAAAAAGTACTCATTTTCTAACTTAAAAGCTCCTTTTTGCTTTTCATATAATTTTTTTTTATATTTTTAAAAAATATTATAACTTTTATTATACAAATATATTTTTTTATAAAAATTATATTTTTAAAATGTACTCGTCAAAGTTTATCGAACAGAATTTATATTAAATATAAAATTATCTACAACTAAATTTAAAAAATTATAACAATTTTAAATAAAAAAATTTACTTTTTAACTTAAAAACACTTTAAGTCTTTCGCTTAAAGTAACCCAATACCGATCATAAATGAACTTTTGACTTTTTAATTTTAAACTGACTTTAAATAAAAAATCTGACTTAAAACTAAATTGCTAAAGGAGACCTAGAATATAATGTTTATTTATTTTTTTATTTTTTACGTAAAATTTTTTATTTCGATTTGTTTAAAGAAATTTTGTCTTCTTGTAAGCCATTCCATTTTTTTTTCTTAAATATAATTAATTTTGTCGCATCTTGTAGTAAAAAAGAACGAAAAGAGGGGCCATCAGATCTTTCAACTAAAGGTCCGAATCTTCAAATGGTGCTTCATCTGTCCCTTTCAAACTTTGTTTGCATGGCAATTCTGTTGAAGCATTCCCAATACCTGCGATGCTTTTGTTGTCCTTCCTGGTTCCTATTACAAGAACAATAATATTAAAGGAAGATGATCAGTTTCTATAAATAAAAATTCCAAAAGAAAAAAAAATTCTAAAACTATTATCACAATATTTATTTTTATTTGCAACTACTTGGACTTTTATCTTACAAACATTTGGGCAGAATTTGATTGTGTTTGGTATTACTAAAATTAGTAGTTTACAAATTGTAATTTGTTGTAGAAATTATGAGTGTTTGGTAAAAATTATATATTATAATTGTAATAAAAGAAAAAAAGTTATAATTTATAAAAAAAAGTTATAAATGTTTAGAAAAAATTATAATTTATAACTAAAACTAGTTGGTGTAAATTAAAAACTACGGTTAGAAACTGAGGGAACCTAGATTATTCTTATTTTCTCAGTGATGAAGAAGAACCTAATGAGGATGAAAACGACCGAGTCCTCAGGTGCTCCCATGGTGACGTACCTACAAAACAAGCATCCGGCGATGGTCGGCAAGAGGTCTTTCGATACTCAAGTCAATTACCTAGGTCTTTTTGAGAAAAAATATAGAAAGAGATGGGTCAAAATGTCTATACCTTGGCTATGGTTGAGGATTTTATATATAGGAAAAAAGAAAGAGACTGGTGGGAGGTTTTCTGATATCCAAGTCAATTAGGTCTTTGAGAGAAAAAATATGTAGTGAGAAAATATGTAGAGAGATGGGTCAAAATGTCCATACTTTAGTTATGGTTGTGGTCCCTTATATATAGGAAGAGAGAGAGAGAGAGAGACCGACGGGAGGCCCTCTAATGCCCAAGTTAATTGGGTCTTTGAGAGAGAAAATATGTAGAGAGATATGTCAAAATGTCTATACCTTGGCTATGGTTAAGAGTCCTTCTATATAGGAGAAGAGAGAGAGAGAGAGAGTTAACTCTCAAGTGTTTAGTCATGTCACTTTTAAGGGCATTTGATTAGATTTAATAATTTTATTTATTTTGTACTCCCACAGTAATTTTATCAAACAATCTCTTCATCCTTGAAAATTGGTACAAATGACTTATAATCTTAGATCTTGAGAATGGGAGATCTCAATAAAAAGAGTAGCATATATACAAAAGCAAAAGCAGTACCCTTTATTTTAATTAATATAGGACAAGACTGTATCATAAAAACTCACTCCACAATCAAATATTTTGACAAGTCACTCTTTGACATTAACCGGACGGTGAAAGTAATGATTTCTCTTTTAGCAACTTTATTTACCTATTAGTAAACAACAGAACAAGTTGTCTTAATTTAGTATATAAGTCATCCATTTTGTGATTGTGACCACAATTAAGCAATTCATCATATTGCATACTTGAACGAATTGTATCCAATTTTATAGTTAGCATAATAGGTGTTTCGGTACAAAATGTTACAAGTTTTTTAATAAACTCATCTCTAAAAATAGATTTACAAGGAAAGAGTGACCAACTAACTTATATACATATACAAAGTTTCTTGTTTTAATCGATTGTGTAAACTATAGACACAATCCTAACGCTTCTCTTACATAAAAGATGTGATACATACGCTCTATTTGTGTTAAATTGTAAAAAAATTTGTTTTCTATTGTTTTTTGTTTTTTTGAAATTTTCATTTTTGATTAAATATTTTATATTTTTTTGAATTGTCTCAATGAGATGAACCCAAAAAATAAAAAAAATTGATAAAAATATGCAAAAAATTTACTAAATACGAAAATAAGCAATATTTTTTTTGGCTTGTTTTGGTTTATTTTTTGTCTTTTTGAAGGTTTTTTTTATATTTTGTTAAAAAATTTACTTTATCAGCTCATCTCGATGATAAAAGTAAAAAATTATAATAATTTAATTAAATAATAAAAAAAGATAAATTACACTAACTTTCTTTGAGATTTAGCAAAGCATCAACCACCTCCCATATGTTTCAAAAATATCACTAACCTCCCATGAGATTTTAATTTTAATATCAATTAAATTTAACCGTTAAAATATTTAACAAAAATTACCATTCTCACCCAAAACAGCTCTCAAAACCACTCAACTCTCGCAAAATCAC
>JAOTRH010022786.1:3069-21920 GCA_034768845.1 Heliamphora exappendiculata | reverse complement strand
TATATATCTCGTTTGCATGTTTTCTTTTATTAAAAAAATGTCAATGTGACCTAAATACATTACAAGTTTCACATAAAATCGATTACAAGTCTCACATAAAATCGATTAAAGAGATATATTAGATGCAGCAAAATGCTCCCTCAAAGAAAGGGGAAGAAATTCACGCACGAAGGAACCCTTAAACCAAACTTCCACAAATCTCCGCACACTGGAGGACCACAAACCTACACGCAGGGAAATATTATTAAAATTACTAAAAAACTAATAAACATAGGATAAAAATCTATTACCATATGTTGCACATTGTCTCTTTTTATTCCACGGCCAGTTATAATGACATTTTAGTAGCTATCTAATTTTTGTAAAAAAGCTCACTGAAAGTTGCAAGTGGTTGCCTAATCTTAATTTTAATATTACTGACGTCGATATATTTATGCCGATTTGATAGACGTCTAGTTTTGCAAGAGTTATCTATGAAGATTAGGGTGGTAAGTGACATATGATAAAAGGATAAAAAAACACAAACATATATATATATATATATATATATATAGATATAAATAACATACAAAACAAAGTAAAAGAGAAAAAATAAATAGAAAGAAAATAGAGATTTAAATAGAGAAAATAGAGATCCGAATAAGATATAGGAAGGAGGATTCCAAAAAAGGGTTATCGCCACCGCCTCTCTGCCTCTCTCGCTTAAATCGAAAAAACTCCTGTTTTCATGCATATAGAGAAGGAGTGAGAAAGGAAAAGCCATATCATTTGCCAAATTTAACTTGTAATTAGGACATATATATTATTAAAGCTACATTTTTAGCTTCTAAATATAACAATTAAGTGAACAAATTTTATATCCATTTCATGATAACCAAAATCTAGCCTTTCCGATTTACTAAAGGGCAAGCGTTCTACGGATGCGGTATTGTTGTGAAATTATTTAATTTATATATGAAATTATACATTTTTTTATTATTCGTTTGATAAATCATATGGGACTTTAAACAAGAGTTGTGTAAATACCAACTAAAAAACAAGAGTTGTATAAATAGCAACTAAAAAAATAGTAAAAAACAAGATACCTAAACGGTGGACGGACGATGTATCTTTCTTTATTATGAAATATCAGAAAACTTAAATACACTGTAAATTCGTCATGAAATTAAATAAAGAGGTACATCAAATGCAAGATAATTCTTTTTAAAAAAACACTTTCATGCATGGAAAAGAAAAATTCTATACAAGAGAAAAATCAAACCTCTATGCTGAAAAATCACAAAATTTAACGCCGAAAGACATTGTTAAATATACAATATAAAAATGTAAAAAAAATCGATAATCATAATTTGTACCGATTTGTCTTCTTCTATAACCAACTGAGATGACATCCAAATCTAAGCGAAGCATGTACCTAAAATCTCTAAATTAAATTTTGAGTTGAAATTTGGAGTTCCATGGTGTGAACATATTTAATCATTGGACAAAAGTTGTTTCCCACGGCCATTCCCGCTGTACGTTAAAGTGATCGAACTATTTCATTTTAGATGGCGTAACTGTAACAAAATTTGGATTATTTTGAAGCTATATTAATTATTAAGAGATTTATTGGGAAATATAATAACTTATTTATTTGTTTTATATTTTATGTATTCTTATCTTATTTTGGAGCTACATTATATATAGAGATTTATTGGGATAATAATTTATGGGTTTATTTTATATTTTTTTTATTTTTTTGTCTCTAAGTAAAAAAATTATCATTTGTTAAAAAAAATAATTTTTGAGATCCTCTCATCGAGATGAATCAAAAAAATTATAAAAAAAAAATAACCAAAAGATTAAAAAAATTTTAGAAAAGATAAAAGTTAGCCAATAAGTCTTTTTTTTTTTTGTCTTTAGTGAATTTTCTTTTGCCTTTGGATAAAAAATAATTTTATTTAATTTTCTGATTTTTCTCATTTAATCAGACCGAAAAAGTAAAAAAAGAATGATCAAAAGTTAAAAAAATACATTTAAAACAAAAATAAGTCAAATAGCACAAAAATATGACAAACCAGGCCTTATTGTGGGATCTGGTTCCTCTCCATTTCTTTCAAAAAAAAAAAAAAAAAAGAGAGAGAAGATATTTTTATTTATTTGTTATAGTATTTATTTATGATATTACACTTTAATGATATGATGCATTCATGTTACAGAGCTTATGGAGAATATTATTCACACAAAAAACAATTACCAGGTACAAGAAACAAAGTTAATCAGGATCACATTTATCCTAAAAAAATATTTGATAATTATGATACAGTTATAATTATCAATTTTCGATTAACTTAATTTTTTTCCTGATTGTTTTTACTAATAAACTTTAAAGTTCTTGTCAAGATATACATATACATATATGTGTGTGTGTGTGGTGAATAGTATAAAATAAAATTTTAAAAAATATCTCTAATTATTTAACAAATAAAGAGGATCTGTTAACATGAATTAAAAAGATTCATTAAAGACAAAACAGTGACTTGGTTATTACTTTATTTCCAAATTTCTCTAGTCATCATGGGAAAAGGCAAAGAATTTTAAACCAAAGCTAAAAAAAACTCACTAAAGGTTCAAAAAAAAACTCTAGAGAGAATAGTCTACTCAAATTGGAACTTGCAACAGATCTAGAAATTCTTAAAATATGCCTAAATTGATTTATAAACCTAGCTTGATCGTCGTTTGGAATAATTTTTGAGATTTTTGCTTACTTTTAGTTTGTTTGACTTTTTTATCTTTGACTAAGATTTTTTTTCCTTTCGGATCGATGATGGGAACTGAAAAATAAAAATATATATATTATCAAAAGATGAGAATTATTTCCTAAAAACAAAAATAAGTAATACGAAATATGGCATATTGGCTAATTATTTTGGTTTTTTTTTATATTTTCTAAAACTTTTTAATATCTTTTAATTAGAAAGAATTTGACTTTTTCAACTCATCTCAATAAGATGAGTTGAAAAAATATAATAATTTGACAAAAATATAAAAACGAATTTACTAAAGATAAAAATAAATAAAATAAAATAAACAAATAATTAGTCATTATCCCAACTATGACCTAATTCTTTCCGACGTTGACTCTCAATGTTTTCTCATTATTGATAAGTGATATCTAATATGGCAAAAACATGTAAAAAGAAAACTAAGAAGAAAGAAGAAAAGATATATCATAGATATAAACTTGATTATGTTCATTAAGTAGGAGTCTTCTTTAATCACAAAAGTTGACCAAAGACAACTTTGCCCCCAAGGACCTACAAATTGCAATGTTGTAAATAAAAGACAACCTAGCATGATTAGGAAGTAGTTGATCAAGACAATTTTGATGAAATTATGCCTAAAATTAACAAAAACAAAAATTATCAAAATAAGTTTTGACCTAAAAATAGAAACAATAAAATCAAATAGCATAAAATAAGGTTGAGTTGATAGAATTGCAAATTACCGTTTAATCAAAAAGTTATTAAGAAAATAAAACTTTTCATAAACGATAAAATTGCCCATTTGACAAACTAAACAAAAGAATTTGTCCGATTAGCACGAAAAGTTTTCGTCAACCTATTGATTTGCACGAAATTTTGAGCTTGCAACTTAAGATTTCTACTATTACCGATTTCTTACCTTTTTTAATTCAATTGGTCCAAGTATCATAAAGCCATGCATGTCGTATTAATATTACAATTGAATAACAAAATATTATGTAGGCATAGTAGATTTTATTGAACTATTATGTAGGCATTGTAAATTTAGAAAAACGATTTTCACACTCTGATTTTATAAAAATTTATTCTATATTTTGTCTTTTAGTGTTTACGTTTACAAAAGCATCCTCTAATAAAAACAGTAAGGATAATTTTATAAATTCATATGCTAAAAGATCAAAAAAATAGTGTTTTGTATAAAAAGGGAGTTTAAAAATGAGTTCCCTAAATCTTATTGCCAATATCATAATCAACTAAGTTAATTCTAGTAGTTATATTTTTGTTTACTTTTTAAATTTCTCATGACGAGAAGAATCGAAAAATAAGAAATTTATACCAAAATGTAAAAAAGAAAGATAGAAAAAATGAAAAAAAAAATTTTCCACTAGCTACCAACACCATAAATTAAATCGACTCTCTTATGTGATATTTTATTTTCAAAATGGTTGTGGAACATTGATTACATTAATATGATTACTACACTAGTGTTATATTGAGATTTTACTAACAACAAAAAGGATGTTAATTAATTATAGAGGAAAATATCAATCAAAAAGAAAATAAAATTATAAAATTAAAAATTCAACTCTTTTACATTTAAAAAATAGAGTCACCACTTAATTTTTGAGAAAAAATAAAAAAAATTAAAAATCAGTCACTAGTCATTTGTTATCATCAAAGACGTCGGTTCGAAAACTAAGATATGAAATAAGAAAGGTTTTAGACACCCCATTCCGCTAAACCTTTAGGTTGGTCTCTACTCATCATCATTTGTCTTTTTTAAAATTTTTCAAATGCACGCAGATACAGAAGTCGAGGATTAAAGAGAAAAAATTCAAAATTAAATGTTGAAAATACAAATCCTGATTGTATTAAGATGTCAAAAGGAACAGAGATTATTATACTAAAAGTAAGAAAAAGGGTATACTAATTACTAATCATGCTGAAATTAAATGAAATTAAACTAAACAAAGCATGCTGAAAATGATAGAGAGATGGCAGGACGTCAAACTTACAGAATTAAGCTAATGAAATCATAGATATTTTGCAGTTATGACTGCCAATTTCAAAGTCGCAAAGAATTTAAGACTTAAAATTTACAATTGTAACAATGTCACAGCCGTGAAGATGTTAGTACATAAAGGTTACGTCTGCACCATTAGTTGTTGCGACCATGGCATTTAAATGCACTGTTTTACTGAATTTTTTAACGTCAATGACTTGGATGCTAGCATGCATGATGTAAAACAGTATTCTAGAATCTTTTCAACTTTTTTTTTTATCGAAACAATGACAAAAGAAGATTTTAAGTAAAAAAATTAAAAAACATGTGATTGATAAATCTTAAAGCAATAAATTGAACCTAATTTTAGCCTTTTCATGAGAGACCGAAGGTGTGGAAAGGAAAGTGCTAGAATTTTTTACTGTTATACATATAAAATGATGATTTGAACGTATCGATGTGGGAGATTGTTAGACATAATATAATGATGTCTGTTAATTTAGGCTGCGTTGGATAAGATTTACGCATATCTGGTATTGCGACGTGTTCAGATTGTGAAAGATTGTCAGACATAAATCTAATGATGCTAAAGAGATTAGGTTTCGTGATTGAACCTTTTAATGGCCACAACGACTTCACTTTATGGCAGCAAAGAATGACTGATCAAGGCTCTCAAGAAGAAGTCAAAAAAATCAAAAATGATGAAGAATGTAGAGTGAAAATAGATGCGAGACTAGGCGAATAGCACGATTCAATTGTATCTCGATAATAGCACTATTCAGAAAGTCATTAACTAAAGCAATTCAGTAAAACTCTAGGCTAAGTTGGAGAGTAGGTACAACTCTAAGACATTAACGAATCGGCTATTTTTTTTAAAAAAATAGTTATATACACTTCAGATGGCAGAGGAAGCAAACTTTATAGAACACTTGGACATGTTTAACAAGATACTGGTGAAATTGGATTTTATGGGTGCAAAGATCGAAGACGAGGATAAAGAAACTCTCATGTTAGTTTTCTTACCTTCATCATGCAAGCATCTGAAGACTACACTGATATTTGAAAAAGATACCCTCAATTTTGATGAGGTTGTTGCTACTCTCATATCTCATGAGATGTTGAAGAAGAGGTAGAGTGACATATCACAAGGAGAGGGCATCATAGTTGTATCAGGCAATAAGAAATTCAAAGGTAGGGCAACAATGAGGCAGGAGGGGTTCAAGAGAAAAGGTCGTTCCAAGTCAAGAGGTTACAAAGGAAAGTGCTACTATTGTGACAAGAAAGGTCATCTAAAGATAAATTGTTGAAGTATAAGGTGGACAAAGAAAAATAACAATCATCAGAGATAATAGTTATAAAGGGCTCCGATTATAAAGAATCATAAGTGCTCATAGTTACTTCAAGTACGAAAAAATCAGATTGGATATTAGATTTTGGATGTTCATTCCACATGTGTGCAATCAGAGAGTATTCTGATAAATATCAATCATGCGATAGGAGTACTGTCAATATGGTAAATAATGCAGCGAGTTGGGTTGTCAGTATAGGGATAGCGCGATTTTACAGGGTTGATGGGATCATTTTGATCTTGAATTGGGTTAGACACGTGCTAAATCTAAGGAAGAATTTGATTTTGCTGGGAATGTTGGATTCGAAAGGTTGCAGGTTCTCATCCTAATGTGGAGTTCTTTGGGTTTCAAAGGAAAAAAATGATGTACTACAGGGACATATGATTGACAATTTGTGCAGTCTCGTAAAAAATATTGTGATAGGTGAAGTTACTGCCAGACATCAGATGAGTCGTATAGGTAGACGACATATACGAAAAAAGTGTAAGGGTGACCAGAATGAACAACAGTTGCAGATAGGCACACGAAATAGGCGTAGGGGCACACAGAAGTGATGAGGTAGTATAAGTGCGTAGGTGAGCAAATCAAATAGTGTGTAGGATGCCGGCAAAATATAAGCGCAACAGTTATTAGATGTTCACAGAAAAACTTTGGGCAATGAAACTAATACGACATATATAACAGACAGGTGTACACCTCGACAGAAGCAAGTCTTCTTTGCTCTTGATTTCGTTAGTGGTGATGATCTATCCAATTGTGTGCACAAAGAAAGAGAGATAGGACCACGTTCTTCTACAAAGTAAGGAGCTTTGTGGACACCCGAGTTGGGATGCAAGCACTCAGTGTAGAGGTGTGGGCTATGCTATTTGGGTGTGACAATTTGACGACGACGACTGCAGAATTGACATCAACGCGTGTTATTTTCAAGGTGATTTGCAGAATTAAAGCCAATGTGGAGATTGTTGGGCCAAGTGTCTTGTATTCTGTCGGGCCCGTAGTTATTATATTATTTTGGTCTATATGTAATTGAGTCGGAGTGGGATTAGTAGTCCACTAGAAATTAATTATGTATAGGGTTATAATAATATGGGTTTGTGGGCTTTAGGATTTCTGTGTGTGTGTGCGCGCGCGCGCTTATAAATAGGACACTAGTGGAGCTCTAAGGTTGGTAAGTGTGCGTAAACAGAAAATTGTGTGGTTAGTTGGTAGAGATAAGGGAGACGGATTCTGTACTCTTTCACATTCGACGTAATAAAATATTTTCTCTTTTACTCGTAGACATGGATCGGTGTGAGTCAAACTGCATAAATCCTCGGTGTTGATTATTTTCTACTTTTATGCATGATTTTTACTTCCATTGATATTCGGCGATTGGTGTTCAAATCCCAGCAAAGTCCAAGAGCGAGAATTCGAGCTAGTGATTTGGTAGATTTTAGGTAAGTTAATTAATTATCCTTTCTAAAAATGATTAAGGGGTCTTGATTAATAGGCCAAATGTCTGGGATGACACCTAGTGGCTTGCTGACACATAGAGGGAATATAAGGTTCCACTGTGAGGCACTAAATGTTGCAATCGCAATGAATGAAGGTGGCAGTTGCACTGAAAATTAGAGTTTTATGAAATTTTATTGCGGTAGTGTAAATGAAGATGACAGTTGCTAGGTTCAATGGTACAACCGCAACATTTGTGGGGTTTGAAAGTTGTGACTGTGGGAATAAAAGTTGTGACATGAAAGTTCGCAGGTATTTTTCTAGTGTACTGAACCAAAATCCTTCCTCGATCATTATTTGAATATTTTTAAGTGCCATTTCTCTTACATTTTGTCATCGGATCCACCTTGATAAACTTAAAATTTTACTAGGTCAAATCGAGCTGTTTACACTGATCGATCGCGAGCACCCCGATACTTAAAACCCCATCACAATCGAAGAGAAGAAAAATGTAGTACTAATAGAAGTATATGATAACGTACATTTACTATTGAAGTTATGTGTCTATTTATAAAATGAGACCTTTTTGACAAAAACTTTAATCGTGTTATAAAATCTATATTATAAGATAGTTCATATTTTTTAAAAATATCTTACATGACAAAAATGTCTCATGCGGCACTCTTTCCTATCTCTGCGCACACAAACCTACATATCTATATTACAATAGAGTAAAGTTTAATGTGACATTTATCCTATGCAACAATTTTAATGGTTGATGACTTTTCGATCCAATGAGTGAAAAAGAGTGAAGAAAGTAAGAGGAGAGAGAAAAATGAGTAGACCTCACATTTAAATGAAGTTTTACAAAAAATGTTTTAGCTTTCTTTCTTTTTCTCTTAATATTTTAAAATTAATTATTAGTGTTCTATTTTACACAAATAAAAAATATAAAAATATCATCGCATGAAATACAATATATATATAACTTTTCAACCCTATTTGTGGATCTTATCAAACAGAGTATTAACATTAATTTTAAGCCTCACACAAATTATAATAATAAAAAAGTAATTAAAATAGTTCTATGCCTCTACATGAGAGAATGCAAGCTATTTTTACTTATTTTTAGTTAATTTAAAATTTAAAAATTTAAATTAACTTAAAATTAAATAAATTTATTTTATTTTATGTTAAAAAGTGACTTTAAACCCAAGTAATTTGTTAGTTTTTTTTTATAAGAGAAGTCCCTATCTAATACAACTCTTTATGTTATCTAGAAAAAATCTCTAGTCATGTTATGAAATTATTATCATAAGAGAAGTCTCTTTCTAACAGCGACTCAATGTCGTTTAGAAGAATTTATGTAATGATCATACGGGTTATGTTTGAACTAGATTTTGAGATTTTTGTTTATTTTTTAAAAAAAAATTTAATCTTTTAGCAAGTAAAATTAATTTTTCAAATTAATGAGAAAATTAAAAAAGTAAAAAATTTTGATCAAAAATTTTAAAAAATGTTTACTAAACATAAAAATAAATAACATAAAATCTCGCTTACTAGTTTTTTTCTTTTTTGTCCTTTTGAATTTATTTCATATTTTAAGTAAGGCTTTTAGACTTTTCAGTTGCTTTGATGAAAATTTCAAAAAAAAAATTTATCTAAAGACAAAAATAAGAAAATAAATATTCCCAAACGGGAGATTACGATCTATTTTACGAGGTTGATTTCTTGTAAGTTACTGACCTAGTCCTCATTTGGTTCTAGCTTAAAACCGAACTTTAATCATTTTGCTAGCTCAAAGTTACAAAAACAAAATTAATTGTCTAAAAACTAGTTTTTAACTAACTGAGCTTTTTATTTGTTCGATTTAAAATAAAAATTAAAAACAAAAAAAAGAAAGAAAATAAAAAATCTTTCTTAAGCTGAGTTACCAAATAATTAAAGTATTAATCTTTAATTAGCGATTAACGAGGAGCCTTGACAGCTCAGTGGTTCACAGTCTTAATATAAACTCTTCATCTATTGGTTAGCGGTTCGAGTCCTTCCTCTTCCCTTTCTCCCCTCTCATTCCCTCCCCTCCCCGCTATCGTTGTACTCTCTATCAAAAAAAACTTAGCGATTAACCACCTCCGATAATGTGTACCTATTTGTATCAAATTACCCATTTGTGTTGGATTATGTACCTATCATGTCAACAACATAACAAGGATAACCCCCCATGGGCGTTGGATTATGTACCTATCATGTCAACAACAGAACAAGGACAACCCCCATGGGCGTTCGCACACGGGCCGTGAACCCGCTTCTATTGAAGGTAAATAGTTAGGGCATGTTTGATTTATGCAGATTAGATATAAAATTGAATTATATATATTATGAGCTTATATATATTTGAATTCAACAAGTAGTGAAAAGATTATGTGAATAACTAATTGTGCGCGTAGTAAACTGGATGACACAATCAGAACCAAACAAATTGGTTCAAGTATGTTGACCCTGAACAGAATATGCACTAAACTCCTTAATACCGAACTCACTGAAGACTCCTTGCACTGCCATCGAACTCCTGAAAAATAAAGAACATCGTTAGTGCTTTCCAGCCTGATTTGACCGAGAAGCACTCCAACGTTCAAGTTAGATTTCTCTCTTTGAGAGTCCAATAAAAAATAGGACTCAAAATCGTGTATCTGTAGGTTGAAAGTGCTTTCTTTTATATAGGGGTCGAAAACCAGGGAGGTAGAGTCCTCTACCTCTTATCCTTTAAAGAATTTTCTTTATCCTAGAGTGATTAGAGTTGCTTCAGAATGTTAGATCCTATATTTTCGAACAACTCGTTTTAGGAATGGGATCTTTTTGAACTATCCCTCTTCTTAGGGTCGATGTGATTTTTATTTATCGTGGGCTGCCCCTTTCTGGTGTGGCCCAAACTCGTATAACACAAACAACTAGTAGTCTGGGCTTTTTGGGACGAGTATTAAAGTATCTTATCTTGAGCTGGGCTTTAGACCCATAGTTTTTATCCACCTTCAACTGTCCCCTACCTCTAGTTTTCTCTTGGCCGAGCTGCCTAGCGAAAACTCAGAGTTTAGATTCTTGTTCGGTGGACAATTCTTGCTGCATTGTGCTTGTTCGGGATTGTGTCCGGATCTACATTGGCGTTGACATCCCATGAGGTGACCTTTGTTCGGGAGTGTTCCCCTTTGTGCTTTAGGTAGTAGTTTGGGAACCCAAAACCCCTTGGCATCCCCTCATAAATGATGACGGCTAGCCTCGAGCCCTGTTTTGTTGACGTGGCATGCCACGATTGGCGTGTGGAAGTGGTGAAAGACGTCGTATCAATGATCCTTGCGTTATTTCAAACGTACGGCGCATTAAATGCGCCTGTCGTTTGAAACGACAGGTATAAAAACCCATTATACTGTCATTTTCATCTTTTTCACCTTTTCAAGTTTTCCCTATGATATTTCCTAGTGATTTTCGGTGAGCTATACCGAGTTTTCGACAAAGGATTTTCAGATTTAGGCAACTGCTCTTGTCAACTCCAAGACTCGTCCTTCCAAGTAAGCTTCTCATTTTTGCTGCCCTTTTCTTCACCTTGAGGTGGGTTTGTTCACTTTTATCTTGAATTTCTTTTTCCTCTATTCTTCTCTTTTTTCTTGCCAATGGGAAAACTCCAAAAGTTACTATCAACGCCGGAGGCAATGGGTGCTTTTCGGCATCGATATAGCGTCCCAAACAACGTTGGAATTACTTTGGCTAATCCTGATGACTCTCGAGAGAGGAATTGGGAAAAGCTTCCCCTTCCACTGGTAGCTATAGTGGAGTGGGGAGTTCGGTTCTCTATTGACCCTCTCCTTTGAACAGTTCTCTGGCATTACCGAGTAAGCCCAATGTAGGTTTCTTCCAACGTTTTCATAGTAGTTATGGGCGTGGTAGAACTAAACTATATCTTGGATACCAGCCTTGGTATCTGGGATATCGTTTATTGCTATAACATGGTCAAACACTCTTCCAGGTCGTATTACCTCAAATCCAAAAGGGCAACCAAGAAGCTAGTCATCGAACTGCCGAAATCCTGTAAAGATGTTGATGATGACTTCTTATATATCACGGTGAACTTTGAGTTCCGCCCTGGGGAGGAACAAGACATCTTTACTATCCTACGGAAGGACGGATTAGGGCCCGGTAGCTTTCCCCTTCACGTGTTTATTTTTATGACTCTTTGAGTTTTTGTTCATTTATATATTGCCCGAACTCTGAATAATTTCTTTTGCTTGGTGTAGGTGCCATCGCAAACAACCCTACTCGTGGCCCCTTGCCTGGTGTCCACATCAAAGACTTGAGAAAAGTTTGGGAGTACAAGGGTCTTCCCGAACAATGAGGCCTTGGTGGAGCTTCCCACATTCTCCTTAAGAATATTCCAACTTACCGAAGCTTCATCAGGCCCAACACGTCTAGTGTTCGGGTAGTGGCTGAGGCTTCTGCTCCCTTAGACCCCCCAAAAATGGTCGTGCTTCCCTTCACCCGGGCAGAGCGGCAGGTGACCGTTGCTCAGCCTTCTTTTATAGCTGACGAGCTTGGTCCCTTGTCACCAGGTTATACAATCTCTATTTCATCATCCTCCTCTTCGGTGAATGCCTCCGAGATAGTCAGAATTGGAGAGATGGCTAAGAGAAAGGCCCCTGCAGCTGACCTTTGAGGTCCTAAGAAAAAGGTGACAGTGGCCTCAATTGCTTGGTCACAGGCCGCTGATCTTACCGCCCAACTATCCATGGCGGAAACTAACCAAGAAGCTCCTTCTCAAGCCCCAAAGAGATTAAGGAAGGCTACTGACGTAGCTGAAAAAGATAAAGGAAAGTAGAGGGAGGGAGAGAAAGAGAAAGAGAAAGAAAAGGGGAAGACCAAGGGCAAGAAGGTTGTCGAAGTTGATGAGAGACCAGAACCGTGGTCCCCCAAACTGATGAAGGGGGACCGCCCCATTACAGTTGAAGACAAGGTGGCATCCCCGGACACCTCGAACGGGCTGAGCAAAGCCCTCCTTCTTTTTACTGACATGGAGAAAGTTCGGAAGCTTCTTCATGAGAAGCTGGTGAAGCCCACCATTCACCATTCCATCTAGGTACTCTTTGCTTCATTTTCCCTCCAATCTTCTTTTGCCCCTTTTCTTATTGAATATTTGTCTTTATCTTTTTCCAAGGTCTTCAATGTCTGATGGCCTTGGTGGAGCGTGTCGAGGCCCAACAAGGTGAGCTCACCAAGCTATGCCAGGCTAACTTCAAGTACCTCTAGCAGATCGGGAAGCTGGAAGGTACTCTTCGTGAGAAGACCAAAATTGCCGATGTTGCTCGGGCCAGGGCCTCCGAGCTCGAGATTCAAGAGACTGCCTTGAAAAGGTAAATCAAGGAGAAAGATGAGGCCCTAGTAGCCTCTCAAGCCCAACTTGGGAAGGCCGAGGCGGAGCTAGCCTTGGCCCGAGAGAAGGCCTATGCTGAAGGGGTGGTGGAGGCCACTAAGAATTACAAAGCTCAAATTCCTGATCTTCAAGATATCATTTTCGACTTTGCTTGAGAGGTTGCCCTTAAAGTTATTAGGGTCGAGGCGTCTTCCCCTCATTTTCTAATGTCCCCCTACCGAGCAAGTAGTCAGGAGAAGAAGGTGGGGAAGAGGCCAGAGAACCTAAAACTGCTAAAGCTGCTACTGTAGAGGCCAACAAAGTGGTGAACGCTGAGGCCGTTCAGGTCACTCCAATTGAGACCACCGAAGACATCCTGACTGCTCCTTGAGGGTTCTTAACTTTTGTTTGTAATTATCTCTGCACTGCCCTTGGGACTTTTACTTGTAGCTTTAGGGGTTCTAGCCCCCTTTTCTAAATAAAGAACTATTTCCATTTTTTTTTATTATGCTTGCACTTGTTTTAGTATCTTTTAGACTTGGAGCCGTTTTGGGTGGACTTTCACACTGGGGACTTAGCCATTCTAGGCTATTTACCCCAAGTATGGGATCATCATTCATATTAGGGACTGAATTGGTTTGGATGGATCTTCGAACATAGTCATTTTAGGCTTTTCATACCAAGTATGGATCAACATCCATACTATGGGCTAAATTAGTTCGGATGAACTTCGAATCTAGCCTTTTTTAGGCTTTTCATCCCAAGTATGGGATCATCATCCATACTATGGGCTAAATTAGTTCAAATGAACTTCAAACTTGGCCTTCCTTAGGCTTTTCATCCCAAGTATGAGATCAACATCCATGTTATGGGCTAAATTAGTTCGGATGAACTTCGAACTTACTGATTGGAGGATGTATACTATACTCAAGGTGCCCCCCAAGTTTTTGTCAAGGAAATCATGTGATAAAAACTTTGAAGTAATTAAAAGGAAAAGTTCTTGCCGAACAACGGCGTTTTATTGTAAAAATAAAAAATTACAGAAAACTATAAGACTAAAAGTAGAACTTGTAGAGGTTATTTGCATTCCATGGCCTAGGGACAGCTTTGCCACTAATGTCTTCTAGGTTATATGCTCCAGTGCTAGCCTTAGAGGTAATCCTGTACGGACCTTCCCAGTTCGGGCCCAATTTTTCGTGAACTGGGTTCCTCATGTGACCAAGGACTTTTCTTAAGACCAGATCTCTTTCGTCGAACTCATGGTGTTTCACCCTTTTGTTATATCCTTTTGCAAGAGTTTGCTGGTAGGTTGCCAATTTAATGGTTGCTATTGTACTTCGCTCTTCGGCAAGGTCTAGATCCATGGCCAATGCTCTTGCATTTAGTTCGAAAGTGCTTATTTCTGTTCAGATCGTGGGCAATTCGACCTCCAAGGGTATAACTATCTCTACCACATAAGCTAAAAAAAGGGGGGTTTCACCTGTAGACCTCCTCAGGGTTGTTCTGTACATTCATAGGATTGAAGAGAGTTCCTAGACCCATCTTTTTTTAGCAACATCTAACCTCTTTTTGAGTCCATCAATGATGGTCTTGTTCGTGACTTTCACATGTCTATTACTCTGTGGGTATACTGAGGTGGAAAAGTGTTCTTGATGCCCAGTCCTACACAAAAGTTCTTGAACACAAAACTGTCGAACTGAGTTTCATTGTCAGAGATGATTGCTTAGAGAATTCCAAACCGAGTAATAATGTTTTTCCATGTGAACTTTTTCATGTCGACGTCTCTGATATTGGCTAAGGGTTTAGCCTCCAGCCACTTAGTAAAGTAGTTCGTAACTACGATGAGGTATTTTTTGCTACCTCTGGCCATTGGAAAGGGTCCCACTATGTCATATCCCCATTGGATAAAGAGCCATGAGCTTGTTAGTGGAGAGAGATCTTCGGCTGGGACGTGTATGTTTAGATCATACTTCTAACACTTTTCACACTTCTGGACATACTGCTCTGCGTCCTTCTACATATAGAGCCACCAATAGCCTTGAGAAATTGCTCGATGGGCAAGGGATCTTCCTCCCATGTGACTGCCATAGATTCCTTCATGTATTTTGAACAAGAGATCTTGAACTTTGTTCAGATGAATATAGAAGAGATAGGGCCCCATGAAGGATCTCTTGTATAGATCTCCTGAACTAGAGACTCAGAATCTAGCTGTCTTCTTTCTTATGATCCGAGCTTCCTTTTGATCGGATGGAAGCTTGTCTTTCACCAGGTAGTCTTTTATGGGATCCATCCAACTAGGTCCTAACTCCGAACAGTATACCTCCTCCTTTTCGGAGCTGATTATGCTTGGTTGTTGAAGGAATTCCATGGAAATCACCCTTTTTTCCTCGGAACTCACAGCTAACGCAAGGTATGCCAGTGAGTCGGTGTGGCTATTTTTCTTGGATGAGAGCTGGATGATCTCATAGCATGGAATGTTCGTGGCTACTTGTTGTGCTAGCCTAACATATGCCTGCATTTGGTCGTCCCTAGCTAAGTATTCTCCTTTAAGCTGATTCATGACCAGCTGTGAGTCACAAAATATCTGGACTATCTGGGCCTTCAGTTCTTTGATATCCCGAAGTCTAGCTAGAAGAGCTTCGTATTCGGTCTCATTATTTATGGCTTAGAAGTCAAGACGAACAGCCTTCTCTATGAGGACTCCATCTAAGCTATATAATACGATCCCTGCCCCAGCGCCTTTGTGGCATGATGAGCCATCCATGTACAACCTTCATGCTGCCTCTGAATCTTTATTATTTGAAGCCACTTGCCTGCTGACTTGCCCCCCAATATCTGGCGAACACTCTTTTTGGCTGAATTCGGCGATGAAGTCAGCCAAGACATGGCCCTTGATGACAGTCCTTGGGCAGAATTTGATGTCATGCTCCCCGAGTTTTATGGCCCACCTTGCAACCATTCTTAAAAAGTCTGCCTTTCAAAGTAATGCCTAAAGAGGTTGGTCGGCGATTACCTTGATCGGATGAGCTCTGAAATAGTGGATTAGCTTACAAGATGCAATGACAAGGGCCAAGGCTAGCTTTTCTAATGGTAGATACCTTGTTTTTATATCAAGAAGAACCTTATTGACATAGTAGATTGACTTTTGAACTTTGTCTTCCACCCTTAAGAGAACTACACTTACAACTCGACTTAATACTGCGAGGTATAAGAACAGTGTCTCGTCATTGTTCGGTATAGTTAGTAACGGTGGGGAAGAGAGATAGTTCTTCAGTGCGGCAAGGGCTTTCTCACTTTCTTCATCCCACAAAAATTGGTTGGCCTTCTTCATTACTTTGAAGAATGGATAGCACCGATCAGATACTTGGCTAATGAACCGATTGAGTGCTGCAGTCGTCCCTGTCAATTTTTGGACCTCCTTCAAGTTCTGTGGGCTCCACAAATTCTAAATGGCTGAGATCTATTCAGGGTTTACTTCTATTCCTCCATGAGTCACTAAGAAACCTAGGAACTTCCCAGAGCTTACTCCAAAGGAACACTTGAAGCGTTGAGCCTAAACTTGTAAGCCTTGAGGATTTCAAATGTCCTTCTGAGGTTGTCCAAGTGTTAGCTCAGAACATCATAGTAGCAAGCATTTGATAAGTAGCTTCTGCATTCTTGAGTCCAAACGGCATCACTCGATAGCAGTATATATCCCGAAGAGTTATGAAAGTTGTCTTCTCCATATTCGGGGGGTACATGGCTATCTAATGGTACCCCCTATATGCATCCAATAAGCTCATTTTCTCATGTCCTGCAGTTGAGTTGACGAGCTGATCTATTTAGGACATAGAGAAGTAGTCTTTGAGGCAGGCCTTGTTTAGGTCGATGAAGTCCACACATACTCGCCACTCCCCATCTTTTTTTTCCCACTACGGTGTTTGCTAACCAGGTCGGATAATGGATCTCTTTAATTGCTTCTGCCTCCTTCAATCATTGAACCTCCTCTACCATTGCTTCTGCATGATGTGGTGAAGACTTCCTGGGTTTTTGCATTACTGGCTTCCTTTAGGAATCCACATTTAACTAATGACTGATCACTCCGGGATCTATTCCTGGCATTTTGTAAGGCGTCCATGCAAAGACTTCTTTGATTTCTTTCAGAAAATTCATCAGTTCAGATTCTTCTTCTTGTTCGGTCATACTTGTTCCAAGCAAGAAGAATCGATCTGGATCCCCCTGAGAGATACTAATCTTCTTCAGGTCCTCAACCACCTTCTCTTCAGCTGTTTGGCTGTAATCGTAGATTGTAAGGCCATCCTACACCTCTATGGCATTCACCTCTAGGTATTGTTCTTGGGTCTTCTTCGTGATTAGAAAGCATTGCCTTGTCGTATACTAATTCCCTTTGATTTTGACTACCTCCTTACCCATCTGGAACTTGAGGGACTAATGGTAGATTGAGGGCACTGCTCCCAAACTATGAATCCAAGTTCTTCATGCAATAGAAATGTAAGTAGAATGTTGATAATGACAAGGAATTCAGTGTTTACCGTTGCAGGTCCCGCTTTTATTGGTACAATTATCCTTTGTACTGGCCACGTAGGGTCTGTGCCAATGCTAATCAGTGGAGTCATGCATCTTTTGAGTGTCGAATTTTTTAACCCCAAATTCTGAAATAGACTGTAATAAATAATGTCCACCGAACTCCCTTGGTCTACTAATACTCGCATTACATCATAGTTAGCAATGCGTAGTGTTAGTACCAAGGAATCATTGTGGGATTGGTGTATTCCCTTGAGTCTTCATCTGAGAAGTTAATGCCCTTTGCCTGGCTCTGGCTTGAGTCTTCCTCTGTTTTTCAATGCTTGCCCTCATCTACTTTCACAGTGTGTTCCATGGTCCTGGCTTGGTGCTGAACAATTGCTCGCATGATTGGCTCAACAATCGCATGAATTATTTTTACCACACCGAGAGAAGCATCTCTTTGTTTGGGCCTCTGGTCTTGTACCTGGTTTCTCCCTTCTCGAGCAGTTTTCTCGGCGTCGATAAATTCCAGCAGGTGCCCTGCTTGTACCAAATCCTTTAAGTGCTTTTTGAAAACTCGGTATTCTCTAGTTAGATGGCCGTGATCTCGGTGGTAGTGACACTTCCGCTTCTGATCTCGTCTGCTTGGATCCCCAATCAACTTCGATGGCCACTGGAAGTAAGGATTGTCTTTAATATGATTCAAGAGTTTATGCAGGGGTTCTTTAAATACCGTTTGCAGGGCCTAGTACGCTATTGACTCATTTTTCTATTACGACTCCTTTCTGGTCTTCTGGTCTTCTAGTCTTTTCATCCTTTATCTTTCTTTTCGGGCTGCTTGATTGATGCTACACTTTGATCGGCCTGACTTATATCTTCTTCAACCTTCGCATGTTGCTCAATCCTCACCATTAGCTCAGACATAGTGGAGACAGTCTTCTTGGTGAGGGAGTGTCTCAAACGACTTTGAGGGGGCAACCCAATTTTGAAGGACGCCACAGCTAGTTGTTCACTGCAATCTTCTATCTTGTTGTAGATTTTCCAATATCGCCGAGCATATTTCTGAATTGTCTCTCCAACGTTCTTTTGTAGGGACAATAGTGTATCAAAGTTCTTCGGCTGTTTACTGTTGGTTATGAATCGAACAGTAAAAGATTCAGCTAGTTGCTGCCAATTGACTATGAAACTGGGTGACAACTTGTGGAGCCAACTAAGGGTCGTTTCCCCCAAACTAGATGGGAACATGCAGCACAAGAGTGCAGCATTCCCACTCTAGAGCGCTATTTCTTATCTATACTCATTGGGTCTATTTTTCCATCATACATCTCAAACTTTGACGGAGAGAATTTACGTGGTGGGTCTGCGCTCTCAATGACCTCAGCCTTTGGCGGGGAGAACTTACGTGGTGGGTTTGCGTTCTCAAT
>JAOTRH010022775.1:0-21920 GCA_034768845.1 Heliamphora exappendiculata | reverse complement strand
TATGTAAGAGGCTAAATAAATGAATTTTTTTAAAATTATTTTAAAAAAAATAAGCTAAACATATATATATATATATATATATATATATGTCATTTAATATAACATATATAGTGAAAATATCCTCCCCTATTAGAAGGCAAGTGAATAAAAACTGACTCCTGAACACAATAATGCCTTCATTTTTTAGGGAATATGCTTTGAAGATATGCGTATTTATTGTACATGTGGGACTGACAGATTAATATTGAAACATTAACTAATCAATTATATTCTTCTCTCTTTCCAATAATTTTAACTACTTGGAGTAATATATGTTATTATTTATGTGATGTTATTGACAAATAAAAAAATACAGTATATATAGAATAATGAGTCATTTTTTTGGCAAATTATTTAATATTTTTAGAGTATAATATATTTTTAGAATATTATATAAATGATGCAACATGGTACGTACTCTTAACAAATAAAAATTTTCGATGCACACTTGGTAGATTGCATTTGTCTTCCCATGCCTAATACTAATATTATCCCATTCAAAGTGATTTTTATTACATTATTAAATAAAAATATCACATAAATAATTTTATATGGTGCTCCGAAGCTACTGAATAAGTTATTTATTTTTTTGTCTTCTATTGATCCACCATAATAAAAGTGAATCATCATTATTTTTATTCCAAATAATTTTTGTTCTATAATTAGATAAAAGTAGTGGATAGACAACAATACCACATTTGTTGGGTACATGAAAACAAAAAGTTCCACGTTGTATAGATTGCACATTCTCAATTATCGAGATTACTGCATAAACAATTATTATAATATTCCAATAGTAGTTAATTATTTTTCTATCTCTTTTTCCACATCTTTCTCCACTTGTGCTGTTGTATAAACCAACCCTTCTTGTTACAATAATTTGTGACTGTTTAGCAAAATTACTACTAGTAATTTTTATTTTTGTGCTATTAATTTTAATTTTAATTATAATTTTTTAAAAATATTTATAATTTCTTCTATAAATTATAATCACATTTTCATCTATTTCAACTATAATTTATAATTTTTACCAAATACTTATAATTTTTACTACAAATTATAATATATAAATTATTATTTTTAACAATACCAAATACCTTTCATATACAGACTTTTAACCACATACCAATTGTAAAAATTAAATTTTGCCCATCTATTTACACTAAAATATACAATACTTATATAAATTCCAGTGTAAATAAATAAGGAGAATTCAATTTTGGTAGGTTTTGTAATTGGAAATTTCTCTTAGACATTTTCCTTCCTGCTAATTCAAATGTGTCGGTCGCCGATAAGTCAGAGATCAAATTCATTACTAGGTAGGCCCCTACTAGTTGAGTAATTATTCGGTACTCTCAGAGTATCATGTGACAAATTTATATGATAATATGATGGTGATAAATTTTTTATTAAAAATATAATAACTTATTTTTATTACATGACTAGTAAACAAAAAATAATTATAATTATATAAATTATAATTATTTATTTATTAAAAATATCACATAATATTATTTACATAATACTTTAAAAATACTTAATAATTTGCCCTACTAGTTAAGTAGACGAGTCTCACATGCAAATTTCGTGGGATTAATTTGATGCTACCATTATTAACGTGGACCCATCACTGCCACCAATCAAATGGTCCCTAAAACTTTAAGGAGGTGTCGCCAGGCAGGTAGCCATTTTAATTAGACATTTTTTAACATTCTTAAATCCTTAAATTATTTTTAATCAAGTGGGGTTGAACTTTTAACTTTTTTTATTTTTGATAATTGGGTGTTTGAGTCAATTAGGCATATTTTTAATAAATTTTAGGATTATAAAATTAGCTGTCAAACAAACATTAGTAATCTTAAGAAGATTTTAATTGACGATCATTGAGAAACAAATTTAAAACTTGTGTTTAAATTAGTTTATTTTAAAAAAAAATTAACTTAAAAGTCACAAAAAAAAAAAATTTCAACTGATTTGACATATTAGCTTTTTTTTCACTTTTTTTATTTATTTTTACATGATTTGATTCTTACTTTTTTATAAAAAAAAAAATTAAAAAATCTAAAAATTACTAAAAAAAAAACTAATCCAAGTACACAGCCAAAGTCGAACAAGATAAGCTACTCCTCAGGCTATACCAACTTTTGATTTACGTGCAGCTCAAATATTCTAGAACCTTAATGTTGATAATCAAACAAATCTTCTAATAGTCCTGAAAAGATTTTAACTAATGATCCTTAGAAAACAAATTTAAAAGGGGACCAAATGAACTACCCCTCGTGCTAAACCAATTGATATTTTAACTTTACAACTATTTGTAGTTAAATTTATTACTTTTTATTGGTAATTTACCCAACAGATAAATATGTATCATTTATAGGTTAGAATAAACATTATTTCGAGAGTATTAAATAAATTTTTTCTATTATATGAATAAGTTCGCATCATTTTCAGTTTTTTCCTTTGAATATATTAGTACAAGATCAAAACCCTTAACCTGTTAACGAGCTAAAACTATTCTGATCAACCGAAATAAATTTTAATTGTTTTAGAATCTAGCAAGCAAAATAGAATCAGTTTACGGGTTTGTTTAACTCATTACCAACCTCTATGGTAAGAGTATGAGCGAGTTGAGCTAGAACAAGATGATAAAAAAAAAATTTCAATTAACTCATTTTTTCAAAAAAATAAATTAAGTTCTTTAATTTTTTAAACTCATTGCTAACTCACTAATCATCTAAATCTATAAATTAAGTAAAATAAAATTTTTGTGGTTTAGTGAGTTAAAAAATTATAAAACTTTGGGAGTTGTTTTTTAAAAATTAGTTCTTAAAAGATAAAAAAATCTATTATAGTTTTTTTTTTGTAAAAATTATACTTAATTAACGTCCAGCTAAAAAACTAACTAAAAACAACAATAGGTATTCAATAAAAATAATATTAATACCATAATTAAATATTTCTAACAGTAATGTGGCACCTAATCTTTATTGTAATTATGATATGATTCGCTAACCTTTATTCTAATATGATACAGTTTCATAAGAATGGTAAAATTCACAAAAAGAATATTTAGAAGGTATATTTTTTCCGGGAAGATTTTTTTTTTGTTTTCTTCAAGATCCTGAAAGCATCCTTTTTCCCAAATCCCGAATATCTTTGAAATAAATAAATGAAAATTTGAAAAAAGAAAAAAGAATGGGGGAAAGTGTTAATCTTTTGTGTTAATCTTGCCTTTTGTGTTAATCTTGCAAGGCTTGTGACTTATCTATATAACTTAAGTCAATCGGACATGAGTAGCTAGCTCGTTGAACAAGTCACGTTTGTCTAACTGTTTATACTTAAAACTGTTTATACTTAAACAAACTTAATCCGATCACTTGGCTGTTAATGTCCTATCAACCTAATTTTCTTCGTAAAAGACCTACCCACCCAAACTACAGGGATATAATATAAACACTTCAAATCATAAAAGCAAGTCTGACGCCGGCCCCACACGACGGGACAGCCACAGAGGCATAACACCCAACCCCGGTTCTCGAATCACTTGTTCGCACCCATATTTTCTTAGCATAAAAGCACGATAATCAAGATAGTTCCTAATTTTAGAAACAATCATAACCATAAACAACTTTGATTTCCGACTTAAGAAATGTTCTTCAGGGTACCTCAAACTTTCTTAGCCATAAAGAGTCAGAGTTGAGTATTCTATATTGCATGCTCTAGGTTTTCAATACATGAAGAAAAGCTCGAGTTTAGTGCAGGAAATATATGAATGTACGTACAGGCAAATATGAGATTCAGCACCAGTCGTGCATCTTCATCAGAAACACGTGCGTGCTTACTTCTTTCTGCGAGCTCCCGGACCAGACCTCGGGCCTGGATACTTTGAAAACTGCAGGCGCAAGTAGGGAGAATCCGGATCGTGTTCGTCGATCTTATAGCCTGTGCAATGCTAATACAATTTAAAATCTCCAGAGGCATATCCAGACTGGTGGTAAATAAGTATCTCATTGTTTCACTAAATTTCTTGATTGAAACAGATAGAGAACTTGAAATAAGTATCTCGTTGCTTCACTACATGTTGACCGACAGCTAAGAGAGAACTTGCAATCACTATCATAACAAAATCACACAAACCCTAACAGTGTCTCAATAGCGTGGGGTTCTGGACATAAGCTAAATTTGATGTGTTGGATTCGATTAGCGG
The DNA here is from genome assembly GCA_034768845.1 of Heliamphora exappendiculata. NCBI lineage: Eukaryota > Viridiplantae > Streptophyta > Magnoliopsida > Ericales > Sarraceniaceae > Heliamphora > Heliamphora exappendiculata. The sequence continues at coordinate 17,671 of JAOTRH010022775.1, read as the reverse complement.
GATTACAGGGATAAGTGATGAGTAAGTTCTACATGTTTTTTAAAGGAAAAATTACAGAAACACCTCATATACTATTCGCGAATATCACTTAACCCCCCCTGAACTAAAAACCTGTTCAAAGTGGCCCCCACACTATTTATTTGTATCACTTTGCCCCTCCCCAGCTATTTTTCTTGTGTCACGGAACTCTAACAGATGAGAGCAAAGTAATACAAATAAATAGTGTAAGGGCCACTTTGAACGGGTTTTTAGTTCAAAGGAGTTAAGTGATATTCGCGAATAGTGTAGGGGGTGTTTATGTAATTTGCCATTTTTTAAATACTTTGTGATAGTAAATGGGATTATATATATCGTGGTATTATTTGTATCGTGTAAAGTAGAATAAAACATGGAATAAGAATTACATAATCAATTTGGATGTTAAATAAGAAATGAGGATAATCCAAAGGGGAGGGATAAGTTATCCTAGGGGGAGGATGGTTCCTCATTTTTAGTCCTCCACTAAGAAGCACGGAACCTTCCACGAAAGAAGCGTGTTGAGTCAACACCCTTCCAACACTTCTTGAACAAGTATAAAAGCGTATTTTTTGATTAATTGGTGATATGTTGCATATGTTTTATTACATGTTATGTCGTGTCACGTGTTCTTGTCTATACAATTTAGGTCCTCCATGCAATGAATTAATAGTCCAATCTAAGTATAAACCAACGTGGTATTAATGATCCCAAAAAAGAATATTTGAGATGGTGAATATTTGTGTTGTGTCCGTCTATGTCGTGTCACGTGTTCGTGTCTAACTGCTTAAGTCCTCCATGTGGTGAATTAATAGTCCAATTTGGTTTAAACAAACGTGGTAAAAAATAATCCAGAAACACAATATTTGAGATGGTGGGTCCCACATGTTTTTTTAGTTTAGTCTGAACCTCTTAGTCTGGCACAACAAATATGCCCTTCATGCCCACTATTAACTGACATAATGCTTATTTGGTGGGGGGGTCATGTATGTGCGTGTAAAATCAAATATAAATTGATAAAGAATACATCACTAGAAAAAAAAAATGGAGAATTGAAACGAAAAGATCATGGGAGAATCAACCACGAGCATTCTTCCAAGATACAAATTACAAAGCCCATAAACAAATTCACTGGAGACAAAAGAATAGAATGAAAAAACGACAATATGGTCACTATCTTGATCAAAATGAGAGGGAGAAAATGATCACCTTGCAAGGCACTCAAAGCAGTTGCCGCGCAGGCTGGATCAACAAAGTCCACAAAACAAAGGATAAGCGGATCACCACCACGCTGCAGAAAAAGTGAATTGAGTATTATTAATGGGAAAAGAAAAAGAGCAACATACTTCAGGACAGGTAAATGTCACCAATGAAGGGACATACATAGTAAAAGCCAAGCAAGATTATTAAAAATTCATTACAGGCTTACATGTCTGGACTCCTTGCTCACAAGTCTTACTTCTTTATACCCCACAAAAGGGCGGAAAATATCTAATGCTAAGGTAAAGGAACATGAAGAATCAGAAGCAATGTTTTAGTTTTTTTCTTAGCATACATAAAGGTCAAATTGCTGAGTTAAAAGGGTGCAATAATGCACACAATTGTCATTGATTTATGCAGTATTACACAATGTCAAAGGATACGAGATACTTCTCTCCTTGTGCTGTCAGGAGGGAGCCCTTCCACGTATATAGTATTTGTAGCATCTGGTGGAAGAGGCAAAATCTCGCGACCTGGCCTGGGCATTGTATCCCCTGGAAGCCGACCATCAAAACCCAGCATCCGACCATTCAGTGCATCCACTGGAAGCCGTCCATCAAAACCCATGCCTCGGCCATTGGGTGCTAGATCTGCATCAACAGCCCCAGAACGAGCCATCGCAATAGAATCTATTAATGGATGACCAGGCATTCCACCACCAGCACTCCGTCCCAACCCAACTCCACCAAAGTTACCAGCTTCCCCAGAAGTGAAAGAAGTTGGTTGCTACAAAAACACCAAAATGAATATTTTAAAATACAAACAGCTAGATGCACGGTCGAGCACAGATTTAACATTTAAGAAAGTACCACATTTTGGAGGTAATGGTCATATGCTGATCCAATTGATTTTGTGTCCTTTACAACCTGAGGTCCACCTCGATCATCATCTCTTGCAAAATAATTCTGCATCGCATGAGCAGAAGGCATCCCAGAAGGTGGAAGATCTGCAATTGGAGGAAGGGGGAGGGGGGCTTAGTTCCATTCACTCTAATTCAATTGAATCTGTCATTATAATGCAGTCTGGTAATGATATATAAAGTTCCAACGAGAATTGAATCTCTTTTATTTCCACTTTCCACAACAAAGCTCACTCAATATGATTTTATGGTTGCGAGCCAGAAACAGCAAATTGTGAAGTACTAAACATAGCAGTAAGAACCTCAATATGATATCTATTCAAAAATTGGGAGAGGACGGGAGTAGGAGACAACAAACCTATGCTATAACCATAAAAACAATTGCATCTGTCTTTATAAATATATAAAGTTCCAACCAGCATTGAATCTTTTATTTCCACTTTCCACAACAAAGCTCACTCAATATGATTTTACGGTCGTGGGCCAGAAACAGCAAATTGTGAAGGACTAAACATAGCAGTAAGAACCTCTATATGATATCTATTCAAAAAATGTGAGAGGACAGAAGTAGGAGACATCAAACCTATGCAATAACCATAAAAACAGCAGCCAGCAGCCGACGCAAATAATATTCACAATTTAAACTGAAAGGCCCGTCCAAAAAAATAAAAAAAAACAAAAAACAAAAAAAAAACAAAGCCCTCCAAAAAAAACTAAAACTAGTAAAAGCATAGAAGTCTAAAAGGCCAATTACAACCAAGCAAACTTCAAAAACTATTAAACGAATTGAAAATGCGAAATGATCAGCAATCAATGCCTAATCAATGTAAACCAATTGAACCCAACAGTTTCACAGGGTAGATTTAGCATTACAAAGGGGAACCCTCCAAACACAACGAAGTTGGGAAATTAGAACCCACAGGGTACGAGCAGCCAGGGAATCCATCAGTATTCCTATCAACTGCCAAAGGGCTACATTCAGAGGATTTTCCTAGGCATGGCGGAGAATAATTGCATACCGCAACAAAAAGTTCCACTTATGGCATCTTCTAGAAGAGAACTTCCTCCACTTCATATCTCGACCAGAGGTAGCAAACAAAAAATCCAGAATTAATATCCGATTGATATGATTCAACGATGCAAACAAAGAACGGCTAGATCCTCTCAGATAAGATGAATGAGACAATCTAAATAAGTGGCACCAGTAAGAGATTAAAAGAAACCCAAATGGATAGATATTTCAAAATGCACCCAAGAGAAAAGAAAAATCGTCGACATCAGCACACACCACGTAAGAAAAAAGTGGAATGGAGGGGGAAAAGAAAGCAAGAAAGGTAAGGACAGCCACAAAAATACAAATCAAACCTGGTCTTCACAAATACAAAAAAGGATAGCCAATGCAGTAAACGATCTCAAATTTCCTTGTGAAACATTTACCATGAACCTCACAATGGCTAAAAAGCAGGAACCCAATTAGGAAGAAACAAAATCACTAAGATAGCAATAGACCCAAAAAAAGAAGAAAAACCACTAAAAATATTAAAACACAAACTAAAATGTAAACTTTCCTATTAACCTAAAAAATCCAAATCCCATACAAAATAGAAATTAAGAATTCAAATGACTTATTGCCTCCCTAATTTTATAAGATCACAAAAACTTGCAGGTGTGTTACATCTTATCCGCAGATTCCATACAAGTCACCAAAGTATAAAGAAAAACAAATGTAAATTTTCAAGATACCTAAACCAGGAAGATACTTGCCTGCATATCTCCTAAATGTACATACAAGTTATTTTGGCAGTACTGCTCACAAAACAAACTCTTTCAACCACACACTAGTTCCTACGGGAGAACTTAACACTAATTTTCCCAAACAATACTAAAGCGAGTCATGCAAGCACTTTTAGGTTTTAGCATAACAGCACGATCACCATTCCATGGATTATGTCCCGTAGGTCATTATTCCCCACTTCTCTACCAATAGAGCAAATAATTAAGTCGTGCTTTATCTCAAATTTCACTTAAGTTTCTTCAAACCATAAACAGGCAAGATAGGAAAAACGAGCCCTATGGGTCATAGATTTGAAGAATAGCTGGCCTCTCACGATGCTCTAATCCAAATCATTGCATGTACAAAGGAGCAACACAATTTACACGACCTAGGTGATAGCATACAGTTTTCAAGGTTGTTCCATCTTCTAAGACAAAGTGCATGGAAATATGGCTTGTTGAGAAGAGCTGCATTTGTTGAGAACCTTCATCAACAATGCGTTTGGCAAGTAGACAATTTCAAAAAAAAAATATCTGCAGTTAGATGTGATTTGCGTCTATAAAACCAAAACAAAAATTAAAAGGCAAATTCCTAACATGCAACAAGACACGAGCCAAAATTTCAAAGGTAGATTCCTACCATGCAACAAGACACGAGCCATTTCTTGAAACCTATGTGCCATCACTACTTTTAGGATTATTTGAGTTTTAGTCCTATTTCTAGTTGTTCTAAGAGTTTTAATAAATTTTGGGTTAGGTCCTTTTTTGGTATGTGCCTATAAAAACATACCGTTTTATCATTAGACGTGATTTGCGTATATAAACACAACGCTTTGAAAAAGTAATGGGAAGAGTGATGCAGGACAATCGCGAACAAGCTTTTAGGAATCCGCATCTAGGATTGAACTGAAATTCACACCAATTCTAAAGAGCAAACTATTTTATTTATTCATTCAACGACCCAAAATACAAGTTTAAGGCACAAAAGATAAGGACAAATAAAAAATAATTGATCCTATCTAAACAAATCTTATCAAAATGAATCTTCCGAGATAACTCCTAATAAAAAAGAATCCTAAGATAATGTTAACTAAAACATGATAATGCCAAATAATCTATTGAAATCAAATGGCATAGTCATCATCAATCCAAAAGGACACTAGATATGACACTCTCCCCACCAACGCCGATAAACCTGTGTACTTGGGATGTAGATTCTAGTGTCCACACCAACTATTTATGAGTGAGCAAAACTCAACTTCATCGAGTGGGGTATGGCGTCACTCTGGTAAAACTCAAGTAATTCTGGGGCGAGATGCTGGAGCTCATCTCTGGTAATTTAAGTAGTATCCGAAATTGGTCGCCAATGCCAGCAAACAAAATAACGCTGAAAGCCCCCCTCCTTAGTGCATACCATCTGATCATCCCAAATATCATCAATGTGGTCCTTTTGTGCTAAAAATGTAGGTAATGGATTAGGTCTAGGATTGATGGGCATGGGGTGGAACAAACGGGTCAATGAAAAGATCAGTAGGTATGAAAATAAGATACTGATATGCGACCAAATCTTCAATATTGAATGCGGAACTTATCTTAGCAGTGAGGTGGGAGATCAATGGCATATGCATTGGGGCCAACCCGTTCCAACACTTGAGAAGGTCCTACACTACGAGCCTACAGCTTTCAAGCAGTACTGGGAGAGAATCACTCTGGGTGGACGCGAATCATGACATAGTCACCTAAATGAAACTACATAGGGCAACAATGTGTATTAGCAAGAACTTGATACTTAGCGTTATTAGCCTGAATTTGTTGACAAATTTTACCTACAACTCATGAATATGGTGAACAAATGCTTTAGCTGACTCTCATACCCGGATGTGTAGACTCATAGGAAGGAGGTCATTGGGTTTTTTAGACTTGTATCCATGAACCACCTCCATTGGGCTCATACCAATGGAGCAATTAATAGAACTATTATATGCAAATTAGGTGGTGGGTAAAATTAAGTCCCAATTTTAGTTATTATCACTCACTAAGCATGGTAAAAGATTACCTAGATTGCAATTAATAACCCCAATTTGACCATCTATTTGACGATCATATGCAGTACTAAATTTGAGTTTAGTACCAATCATATGCCACAGAATTTTCTAAAAATAACTAATAAATCACACGTCCCTATTAGAAACAAACGTTTTGGGAAGTCCATACAATATAACGATTTCAGCAAATAGAGCTTAGCAATGTGGGGAGCATCAAAGGAAATAGGTCATTTAAAGCACTACTCAACCACCACAAAAATAGAGTCGTGTTTGCGAAAGTACATGGGAGACCAAAGACAAAATTCATACTAACATCCTGCCAAAGTCGATCCAGAACAGGTAGAGGAGTATAATGGCCTATATTCTGTCTGAGATGTTTGGCCAATTAACAAGTGCGGCATTGACCAACAATTTTGGTCACATCTTTCTTGACACCAATAAGATTGATGTTCTACCTCGATAATGGTGTCATTGCGTCCAAAATATCCAGAGTGCGCCTACGTGAACTTCCCCAACTAAAAATCCTGTACAGAGGTGCGTGGCACTCACACTTATTGGCTCGAAACATATACTCATTTTGAATAAACAAATCATCAACGGCGAGGCATGGGTCGACAGTCAAATGTCTAAAGATTCGGCCAAAATCTGGAAACGTGTTAATCCGCTTATAACGTACAAAAGGTGATTTGAACAGCCATGACGGAGAGCATAGCAACGCAATGGCTAAGAGCAACGGCCACTTTATTAGCAACCTCAATTTATGTTTAAGCACAAATGTGTAGGCCTAAAGAAACTCCACCCAACGGCCATTGCGAGGATTCAACTTCTTTGGGGAATTAAGGTACCACAGGGCTTGGTAGTCAAAGTGAAGCACAAATTCATGCGAGAGAAGGTAATGCCTGAATGACAGCATACAACTCCTTGTCATACGTACCGTCACGACGCTTGGCGTAAGTGAGATTCTCGCTGAAGTAAAGCGATTGGGTATCGCACCAGCCTAAAAAACCACCAATGCCAATTCCCAATGCATCGCAGAACCAGTGTCACAGTCATACAAACTTTGATTCGTTGAAAAGCACGAGCAGCTGCGCTGTTCCACACAGTCACCTTTCTTAAGGCAATCGATAACGAGGGTCATAATTGTGCTAAAGCTTTGTATGATGTGCCGGTAAATGTAGCAAGTCCATGGAACTGCATGCCTCATGAAGTGTTTTGGGTTCAGGCCAGTCAACGATGGCTTTGGTTTTATCATAATTATCTAAAACCCCGTTAGAAAAGTCAACATAACCCAAGAAAACGACTTTATCAACGAAAAAAGTACATTTATTGAGATTCGCATAGAGACAGGCTTCTTTCAAAGCCATGCACACTTGCCAAAAATGGTCAAGTGTTGAACACGAGACACCATACATGAGGATGTCAATGAAGAAGGCAATAAAAAATTTGCCCATAAATGGTTGAAGCAATTGTGTCAATACACGCATAAAGGTAATTGGGGCATTAAACAATCCAAATAGCATGATTAGCCACTCTTATAAACCATCTTTGGTTTTGAAGGCGGTTTTCCATTCATCATCGAGCCAAAATCATATTTGATGGTAGACGCTTTTAAGGTCAATTTTGAAGAAAATGATAGCACGGACATCATATCGAGCATATCAATGAGTAGGGGAATGGGGGAACAATATTTAATCGTGACTGTATTGATGGCACGACTATTGACACACATTCTCTAAGTCCCATTCTTCTTCAGGGTTAACAATGCTAGGACAACACAAGGGCTCATGCTTAACAAAACTCCTGAGAAGAAGTTCATTCACATGCCGTTGGGGTTTAACGTGCTCACTAGGGTTCATCTGGTAATGAGGGAGGTTAAGTAAAGGCGCCCAAGGAACAAAATCGACAGCATGTTGAATGTCACGAAGAGGTGGCAATTGATTTGGGAGGTCATCAGAAAAGATGTCCTAAAATTCAGTAACTACCAACATGACTTACAAGAGGGGCGCGTTCAGAGTAGGGACATCATTAAACTCTTTTGCCAAGACCAAAAAAATAACAAACTCAGCAACAATGTTCGTTTTAATATCTTGGAACCAAGGATGTGTAGGCCTTTGTGCAATGCTTGTTCCGAGTACATTTCAATCACATAAAGCAACGTTTAAATCATATAACCAAGGTCATCCTAAGATGATATGACCTACATCCATAGGAAGAATGTCGCACCACACATCCTCTTTGTATGAGAGGGATTGGATCGAAACAGGATATCGTTCTTTACCCGGAATGGAAGAAGTGTTAACCTAAGACACATTATAGGGGTTGGGGTGGGAACTGGTTTCAAGTCCAAATGAGTGATTGTCCGAGCAAAAACAGCATTGATGCAACTCCCACGATCAATTAGACCTTGCAGACCTTGCCACGATATTTGATGTGTGAAAGATCCCAGTGCATCGTCAATCAACTACCAAGTGAGATTGTGTAAGAACACAATGTACCATTCCTCAGGTCGATGATTCATACACAGCCTGTGATGACAAAACAAGGAGAGGTAGAGGGCGAATGCAACTCAAATGTTGGCCATCCTCCACACATTCCATCTCTAGACTAAGGCCGTCGTTGAGGTTAGGAACATAAACTTGTTCAGGGAAATCAGGACCATGCGTGTCTTAGCTAGACTCTTCAACTATGAAGCACAGGTGCTGGTACGCGGTACGGTATGGTATGGTACGGGTATGCCGATACGATGCAATCTAAAAATATAGGGTGCGGGTACGACTGTGGAACGGTGGTAAATTTATTTATTTTTTGTACTTTTTAACATTACATTACATATATACTAAATACAAAATTATTTTTAACTTATGAGAGAAAAGATAAATGTGAGATCATATTAGCATTGTCGTCCCAAGGCTATATCTCTAGCAATTGCTAGTTGGGATTGCAAATGGCGATACTTGTTGGGCTGGACGACAATTGCTATAGCAAACATATTGGTTGAAAGTTGTTTTCGACAGTCACAAACTCTGAGAGAGAGTATCAGAAGATGTATTTTATAACACATTTAAAATTTTAACATTTTTAAATTAAAGAATCAAAATCTTATTACTCAAATTTATCTTTACATCATAAGAGAGAACTTATTATTTACGCTGACTTTTAATTTTTTAAAATTTCATATAAATCCCAACATATCTATTTACGTACCCAAAAACGTATCGCCACCGTACCCAGAACATACCGCTGACGTATCCAAAACGTACCACTGGCATACCGAAAACGTACCGGTGCCTAACCCAACAATTGAAAAAGTATCCGATATTTTCCCGAAGTACCCAATATGTACTGATGCCATACCATGTGCGTACCTGATGCGTGTACGGCACCACTTCTGGAGTACTCGTGTTTCATAGCTCTTCAAGTATAAGGGCTCGCTACGAATAGCGGGTAGTGGTTTGGCCAATCTTATCATTTGAAATACTCAATGCTTGGATTAATCCGAGAAGTTTTAGTACTAACACCTTTTCCCTTATCAACAGAACCCATAGGGGACTAAGTAGATTATGGTCTAGTGAAGATGGAGGGACCAAGGAACCAAGGTCACCAAGGTTGCAGGGTGGCTGTTGGAGCCTGTCCTGGGGTCCAAGTTTTGGTGACCAATCCATGGTTTTGAACAAGAGTGTAAGCGTGATCAAAAGACATGACTTCGCGAAGAATTAATTCACGATTAAGGTCATCATAAAGCTCTCAACGAAAACGACTCAAAGTCAACTCACTCATGTTCTACCAGATTACAAAGCATGAGATATTCTTTGAATTGAGCTACATATTCAGTGGCAGGTTTCGTTCCACGTAGCAAACTATTCCACTGATCTAAGAGGTCCCCTTGATAAGATCGAAAAGTACTCTCGAAGCTCTTGTTTCATTTCAACCCATTCAGTGATAGGCAGATTGGTGCCTTCACTCCAGAAGTTGTTTGATACCTTGCCAAAGAAGTTTGAGCACGACCGATGAAGTTCATTTTAGCAAAACATACCTTTTATCATTAGATAAATTGTGCCACTCAAAGAAATGGTCCATTTCAGATATTCAATTAGTAAAAACAGTAGGATCAAAACGACCATGAAAACCAGTTGCCCTAGGTCATTTTAAGGAATTAGAACAGTATGTTCACATCAGGGTGAGTGGTTGGTGACCAGGTTTTCGTGGAAGTTCGGCATCATACTCAATTTAATTGCCTTTAGTGTAAGAATTTAGTGAAGAGAATTTTCAACGGTCCCAAGTCTAGCATTATTTTGAGTCGTGAGGTGGTTATTAAGTTTAGTGGATTGGTGACTAATGAGTTTGGCCAAATTTTCATTGGAAAAAAGGGTGCATGGTAATGGGATAGCTAAAACTCGAAATGATGTTACCACTACGAAGGTTCCATACACGAATGTGATTATGAAAGACTGCAATCACGGAATAGAAGTTTTTGTTTGAAAAAGAATGACCCAAAATTATATGTAAAGAAAGTTTCACCTACCTACTTTAAGTTTCCACAATTAATTGTTGAAGAGTAATACGAGCAGGGAAAAAAGGGAAATATACAACAAGAAGTAAAAAAAGGAGCGGGTAAATTGATAATCGATAGGATAACAAATTGCAAAAAAGTGGCAACCTAGTGAAAACTCAGTAGGCACAAATTTCCAATTCACAATATTTTAAAGTCATAGTATGGAGCGTAGTTGAGGAAAGAGGGCACCTAATAGATACAATTGCCAAATGGGACGCCTGCTTGTTGAAGACACCTACACTGGTTGGGGTCGCACCTAGATGCCAAACCAGGGGTGGTCACAACTGCCGAGTTGGCGTTCTTAGCTTCGTCATCACAGAACATATCAAAATGAGATGGCAGATTGTTGCTAGGGTTGTCGGTGGTAGATCAACCTTGCGCAATAGTCGTGCAAGTGCTGTGTAGGTAGTCGCACAATAGTTGGTGCTGATGGCCTTCTGTTAGTGGTGGGTTTAATTGCTAGAATTTCAAAATGATAGTACTTGATCAAGAAAAAGGAACGGATAATGGTGATCGAGTGTCTACGGTGGGTGTGGCAGGTCGTCGATGAAGATTTTGAGGGATGCGAATGGGAATTCGTCGCCAGCATTGATGGTTTTCGGAGTTGGTGATGATGGCTCTTATTAGGACGGTGGCACTTGGTGATGGCGACTAGGGTATATGATGCCAGACGGCCGACGATTAAAGAACTAGAAACTAAATAGTATAAAATAAATTCTAAAACTAACAACCTAAATTCAAAAGACTCAATTTTTATTCATTCAAAATCTCTTTAATACATTGGAGGACCAACTTACTTATAAGCTTAAATCCTAATTTAAAAATAGAAACTTGAATCCTTAACTAAAGGAAACAAAGATCATATAATATCCTAATTAATTAAAAATAAAATAAAATAAAACAATATCTATATAATATAATATCTTAAATAATATCTAAATAATATAATTTCTTAATTTCATGGGTTGGCATTCCGTATGTTGACCGCATCAATCTGTTTCTTGGTGATGGTAGCTAGGATTTGGTGATGGTGTCGCTCATGCTTTGCAATGCATCGAAGACCGCATTAATGCAGCACCGATTATGTGTTTTTCTAATTTTTTGCAACCTTTTGAAGTGGAATGTGACCCATCAAAATTTGGTATTGGTGGTCTGTTAAGCCAAGAACGTCAACCAATCACTTACTTCAGTGAAAATCTAACTAATGCTAAGTGACATTACTCTGTCTCTACCTATGATAAAGATTTGCACGTTGTTATCAAGCTTTACGTCATTGGAACCATTACCTTCATGAATTTGTGCTCTATCTAACCGTGAGGTTTTTTGGTTATCTTCACTCCCAAAAAAAGTCGAATCCTAGACATCATTGATGAGTTGATTTTTTTTTAGCCTACAATTTTGTGCTTAAACCTAAATCTGAGTATTCAAATAAAGTGATTGATGCCCTTAGTTTCCGCGTTACTATGCTCTCATTAATGGATGTCAAAATCATGGATTGTGAATGCTTAAAAGAGGACTATAACACGCATCCTAATTTTGATAAGATATTTTTAACACTTGGACTAATGATCTGCAACTCATCATTGGAAAATTTTTAATTTAGTCTACGTATCTGTTTCGAGCCAATAAATGTGTCACACGCACCTTTTTGTGGGATTTCTTAATCTATAATGTTCACGCAAGTAAACTCTCCAGACATTTCGAACGAGATTAGACCATTGAAGAGGTCAAACATCAATTTTATTGGCCAATCCTCAAGAAAAATGTTGCTAAAATTGTTGGCCAATACATACTTGTCAATTGGCCAAACATTGCAAACAAAATATTAGACTTTATACTTCTCTACACGTCCCGATTGTTCTTAGCAAAGTGTTAGTATTGATTTCATACTTGGTATACCTGATACATTTTACAAACACAACAATATCTTTGTAGTGGTTGATTGCTTTTCTAAAATGGCACATTTCATCCCTTACAACATGGCTTATGATGCTTCTCGCATCGTCAAACTCTATTTTGTCGAAATTATCAAGTTGTACGGTCTTTCCAAAACCGTTGTCTCTGATAGTGATGTGCAATTCATGAGTTACTACTGGAAAACTCTGTGGCACATGGCTGGTACCAAACTCCAGCTTAATACCGCCTTTCACCCTCAAACAAATGGTCAGAACGAGGTTGCCAATCGCAATCTATGCAACCTTTTACATTGCTTAGTGAATGAGTACAATCGAAATTAGGACTCCATCCTGTCCACGCCCAAGTTTGCCTATAATAGTTATGTAAATCGATCTATCAATATGATTCCATTTGATCATGTCCGTGGCTACAAGCTTTGAAAGACCGTTAACCTTCCGATGAGTCCACAAATATGGGTGTCCGAGTTTGTCGAAGCATTTGTACAAATATTCACGACTTTCACGACAAAATTAGTAAGCTAATTTAGGCTAGTAATGCAAAATATTAAGTGCATGCTAATACAAAAAGACAATTCGAGTATGCTTGAAGTTATTTGCTTTTGAAATTGCAAAAAAAAAACACACTAGGCTCCAAGTGTTGAAAAGGAGTTATCCCCAATGCATGCGTTATTGATCTCCACTTGACTATAAGTTAGTTTCACATTTAATGATGAAGATTTGGTTCTTATCAGTAATGCGTTTTCATACCTCTGATCCTTTTATTGACCATTCTATTTCACTTAAGCTCCCACTTATCCATAACCCAATTTTGTTAACTATTTTTCCAACACAGAAGGACCAAATTGATAATATTTTAGATGATGAAATTGTGTGCACTAAGGATGGAGGAGTTCAGCGTTACCTAATTCAATGGCATGGGTGGCATGTTTACGATACTACTTCGATTACCAAAGACGAGCTATAGCAAGTAACCCAAAATCATATATCATATATCATATAATATATAAGTAAAGCGAGAAGGCTTTTGTAGGATAGAATGCCATGTGTCCTTTATAAAGCTAATGATATTTGTTATCATGGATGAACTTATTTTTCCCAATTGTTTTCTCTGTTTTTTCACATTTGTTTTGTATTCTAATAAAACATAAGCGTATGAGAGTGAGACAAAATAAAGGGGGTGTTTGGAAAAACTATAGCTTCCTGCTACTAATCTATAATACAAATCAGAAGAGTGTTGATGTTAATAGGTGTTCTATGTGGCTCTCTCTCTCTCTCTACATTTGTAATTTAAATTTTTTCGCACTTCAATTTTAAATTCAACATTTTTTCTTTCTTTTATTTCAAGTTCAAAATTTCTTCTTATCTTTGATTAAATATATATTTTTAATATATATACATATCGCCTATTCGTTACTTTTAATTTAAATTAAGTATATGCTTAATGAAAATATTTTGAATATCTACCTTTAAAAAAATTTAAATTGTTTTTTATTTAAATTAATTTTATAATTAAATTATACTCAAAGTGCCTTTAGTCACGAGTAATTACTAGTTTTATCTATAAGCTACAAGTTTTTCCAAATACCCACAACTTCTATAAGTTCTGTTACAACTTATAACTAATTTTTCTTCTATTTCATCTACAAACTACAATCTATACCAAATGCTCACAATTTCTGCTACAAACTACAACCTATAAATTACTAGTTTCAGTAATGACAAACACTACCAAAGACAATAAAAACTGAATAAAAAAATACCAATTAGCTTATTAGAGATGAAATTTACCTTTTTTTCCTTATAACAATTATGAATATAAACTAATGTGAATTCATTAATTACTCATGCATCTATAAGTTTTTTTTAGGGACACGATGATCATTATATCTACATCAAGAGTGTAGATTGTGTAGTTGGCTAATTGATAAATGTAAATTATTAGAGAAAAGAAAATTTAATACATGACTGGTTATTGTTAAATTATATTGTGATCATTAACATCTTGTGTTATATTTATGGGTTATGCATTGGTTCATGATTGAATATCGTCCTTCCTTTTTCCTTTGAATAAATTTTAAGTTTATAAATTTAATCTCATAATTAACAGAAGCATTTCAAGACATGCTCTAAAAAATTGACATATGTTGCGCTCAAAATTTGTCATGTCTCCTTTTTAAAAGTGCTCATTTAGTTGTATTTTATTTTTTCTATTTCAAGTTTATTAAAGCATGTCTTTTTATCTTCACCAATATTTATTTTCATTTATCTTTTTTTCTCTGTACTTTTATTAATGTACCATTTTTAGTAGTAATTTTAGTTTACTTTAGGTATTATAATATTATATTTTACCTCACTAAATTAGTCGATTCAATTTACTCGCCCAAAAATAAAATAAAACTACTTCTAAAATGTGAGACTGTCATTAAACTTTCATTGTAGATATAGATATATATTTATACTTTGTTTCCTTCTTCAACCAAACACATTGTGATGATTTTTTATGATCACGTGAATCTTTATCTTAATACATATATATACTTCCACCAAATATAATTCCATAGTTGTTTATTAATTTTTCATCTATGGAAATTGTAGTATCCAAACAAAGTATTCTTATCAAAGTAATATTAACTAGTATTCGCGTATTTTCTTTAGTCTTTCAAACGTAGAAAAATAATTAGATATCAATGGACCAAATAAAGATTTTTTTAAAAATAATAATAATATTTATACAAATAGAGCCCGTGCATCGAAAAGGTTAAAAACTAGTTTACTTAACTAGTTTTTTATGATCACGTGTGTTTTATCTTAATGCATATATATATACATGTATATATATATATATGCTCTCACCAAATATAATTTCAGTCACTAGAAAATATTCTTATCAAAGTAATACTAACTAGCATTCGCTTATTTTCTTTAGTCTTTTAGATGTGGAAAAATAATTAGATATTGATGGACCAAATTATGATTTTAAAAAATAATAATAATATTTATACAAACAAAGCCCGTGCATTGCACAGGTTTAAATGCAGTTTACTTAAGTATTACCAAAGTGGCATTGTGCCACAATCAACAGAGTCAAGTTTTGCCCACACCCAAAGAGCTAGTGTAGACACTATAGTTTGTATACTAACTATACGGGTCTATTGGATTCGGAGCAAACGCAGTCAGGAAGTTCATTCGATGTCCTCGTGGATAGATGATGGTTATGCACTTGATTCTAGTATATTTATTTAGCATTAGTTTTTAGAATTTTGTTACGTTAGAATTTAATTTAAAAGATTTGTTTTAATAGAGTTATTTAGATAGTATTGGTTCATATTTATTTCATTCTTATGGTTTTGTTATCTCAATGGTCTATTTAAATGTCGCTAAGCTTGTATTTTATATCATTGAATGGTTAAATGAACTATTATTTCTTTAGAATTAATGTGCATCATCGAATGGTTTTGTTGGAAATAATATATTTTAGAAAATTAGGATCTCGTTAATTATGGTTTAATTACTGGAATCAACATATTAGAAAATTAGAATTTTATTGGTTGTGATTTGATTTGCGAGTTATTTTCTTCATTTTCTGTCTATTGCAAGTCTTTTTAATCACTGTGCTTCCTTCGTATTGGTGTATCATTAAAGTTTCAATATATTATAATAGGCTTTGACAGTATACTTTTTGGAGAGTTATTACTCTCTCAGTCTTCATTCTTATTCTTGGTTTTGGAGGCTGCCGATGCTATTCCGATACCATTATTCTTGTTTTGGGGGACCACCGATGTTGTTCCAATAGCATTGTTCTTATTTTAGGGGGTACCGTTGTTCTGGTAGCATTGTTCTTGGTCTGGGGGGCCATCGATGTTGTTCCGATAGCGTTGTTCTTATTTTTTGTGGTTGCCGTCGTTGTTCTGATAGCATTATTCTAAAATCTACTTGATTTTTTGAAACTGAGAAGCCACCTCCAGAGGCTAATCCTAAGCGTGTTCAGTGAAACCATCTTTGCTCAAGTCTTCAATTGTCAAGCTGGGTTTGATTGATATCTTTGTCCCAATTTGAAGGAAAGTGTTGATAATAATATATTTTAGAAAATTAAAATCTCGTTAATTATGCTTTGATTACTAGAATCAACATAGTATGAAATTATAATTTTATTGATTGTAATTTAATTTGCAAGTTATTTTCTTCCTTTTATGTAAGCTTTTTTTATCATTATATATAAATAAATAGCTATACCTCTTTGAAAATAAACTGAAATTATTGAATTATGTTATTCTTCTGGTTAAATGAACTATTTATTATCCCGTAGGTGCAAATTGCTAGGGTTCCTTAGATGTGAATGTCTAAGGCTTATTTTTTATGGCCCTACATCAGCGATAGTTAAATATCAGTGTGAAGATATGAGAAGGAGAAAACTATACAAAGGAAAAATACAAGATAGCAGAAGTGTCCAATTAAGAAGAAGAAAAACCTCAAAGACAGCTAATTGGAAGAGCTTGAGAATGATTTATGGCTTAAGGTTAAGGTCATGGTCATAAGAATTACGGTACTAGGCGTCCGAATTATACTATTATTGATTCCCATCATAACTCCACAGTGATTGATTTGATGTCAGTTGACTAGCTGAAATGCACAAGTATTGCAGGAGGAAAAAACAAAAAAATAAAATAACCGACGTACTGTTGAATTAACAATAGAAGCAGCTCCAGAAATCAAAAGAGTGGTAGAGGGAAAAATGGTTTTTTGATTGTAGATTATTGAGCAGGCTCCTAAAGACCCATAGAAGACATTGTAAGCATAAATACCATGTTCTCTTCCAGCATTTTTTTTTTGATCGGTCATGATTAATTAATTAAAAAATTTATTTGGTGAATATGTCAACCTAATGTCAAAATGGCCATATTAAAGACCCACATACTAACAAATCATATACATAAATTTCATTATTCACACGTGTATAAGTACATATATATTATATATCTCTATGCCATAGCACCTATTTCCATGTCAAAGCCCCACCCCCAAAAAAAAAATTCTAGGTCTGACATGAAGCTATGTCACAAATCAAAAAACAATACTTCAATCACAAATGTAGGGCATAACTCTAAATTATAGAGTTTTAGCCATCCCACCACATCTAAGGTCGTGAATACTGGGCTCGCAAAGACCTTGTCCCATAGCTAATCCTTCCACACAGAAGACGGGCCTAAGGAGGAGGGGATAGGGGCAGCCAGCACTCCTCCCCCCCTAAAAT
>JAOTRH010022764.1:0-21921 GCA_034768845.1 Heliamphora exappendiculata | reverse complement strand
TTTTACGATGTTTAGTTTTTTTTAAAAGAAAAGAATAAAGACAATTTTGGGTGCTTGGGATAATTTTTTATAGTAATTTATTTATTTTTTTATTTTTTATTAAAATATTTAATATACTTTTATTTTTTACTTTTAGGTTACAGTATTTGAGATATTTGTACGATTTTTTTTATTTTTGTGAGAAGTATTGGAGATATTTGCACGTTTTTTTTTTTGTTTTTGTGAGGAGCATTGAATTTTTTAATTGAGGCTATTATAATAATTTTAATTTAAAAAAAGTTAAGGTATTTAGGATGTGTACAAGATTTTTTCTTGAATTAAAGATGAAAAAAAACTTAGTTTTAAAAAAAAAAAAGAAACAGTGGCTTTTTTTAGGGAAACCAAACAAGAGTTTAAAAGGTCTTTTCATGGTTTATTTATTTTTCTTATATATATTTAGTGTTCTTTTTTCAGTTTTAATTTAACCAAATATACTTTTTAGACTTTTTATTATGAAAAATCCAAAAATGTAAAAATCTGAACGGAAGGAACCGGATGATTCTAAACCAAAAATTTCCACATAACTGTATTAGGGTTTATATCCATGCAAGTTCCACGTCGACAACTACAAGAAAAAAACACTTTTGGCAACCAAAATATTGGTCGGCAAACGTTTTTGGCGACTAAATATGTTGGTTGCCAAACACTTGTCGGGAAAGAATTTTGCCGACCTACGCTTTTGGTCGCCAAAGATTAACTTTTTCCGACTATAGTTTTAGTCGACAATATATGCTTTTCCCGACAAATAAAATTTGTCGCTAAAATGTTTTGGTCGAAAAATTTAACCTTTGGCGACCAGTATCGTTGGTCGGCAAAAATAATAGATTTTCGAAATTTTTACCGACCATACATTTTGGTCAAAAAAAGTTGACCTTTGACGACCAAAAGTGTTGGTCGACGAAAGGTTCAAAATTTTTTTAAGCTTTTCCGACCAAAATGTTTGGTCACCAAAACTACTTTTAAAAAAAAATATTACTACTATTATTTTCTTATTACTTTATACATGTAAACTGTGATTTCTACATCTAAAATAATAATTAATATTCATTCATTAATGCATAAAAAATAATTACAAATTAATACAATTATTGTTACTCTACAAAATATACTAGTGACCTGTATACATATAAATCTAAAACATTTGCTTTTTATATTCAAAATGATAATTAATACTTATTTTTCATTGCATTAACAAAAAATACAAACCAGTGCAAATCATTTTCACTCGACAAAATAAATTATGACCTACGCGTACAAATAATAAAAATTGCCCAATATCCATTTAGACAAAATAATCACAAACATTTTCCAAAAGTTATTTCAAAGTAAATACATAACATCCCAAAAAAAGTGGTTGACATATCTATAGAACCGCATCGATTTCGTGAAGCAAACCTTGGTTGTATTGGCCTTCATTTAGACCATCTCTGCAGATTAAAAACAGGTGTTAGTCAAAGCAGTATTATAGAAAACTTTGCATCATGTATTTAGAATTATAAAAAGCAGTGTTTGTTTCCATGTGTGCAAACTGCAAAGAAGAGTAAAAACCAATTAATTCACAATGACAAGAAATGTAACATTTTTCTTATTCCAGGTAATTAGGTAAAGTATATTGGTCCATTAAACCATGAGGTAAGCAAAAATGCATACCCTTGAGATTCTCTTCTCAGTAGACCCAAGCAAAAAAAATACTTGGGTCTACTGGCTCTCTTCTTGGTGCTATAACACCTATTTCCCTTTTAAATTGAAAAAGATTAGTTCACATGGTTGATCAACTATCATTTTGATAATTCCCATAGCACAAAAATATTGATTAACAATAACAATAAAAGAACACTACATCTAGATATAAGAAGTTCCCCTTATTAGTAAAAACTATTTTCAAGTCACAATATTAGGATGGTCCATCATTTACATAAATTAGTAACCTCCATGTTCTTATAGCGCTTGTCTTGAAGAACCTTCTTAATAGAGACAATCTCGCCAGTGTCTATGCACTTTGCCTACACAAGATAACTTAAGTTATATCAACAATTTAAAAGAATGGAGAAGGCCATCACTAATAATAGGTCTGCACAATATCCTTGTATAACCTGAAAACTTATGAATTGAGAGGAAAAGGATAATAAAAAAATATTTCTTTATCCTCCAAAGCCCAATCAACCTCAACACAAAATAAATATAGTTGACAAGAGCAAAAAGCATACAATTATGTACAAATACTATAACAGAATCATCACTCATTTGCCTACCAAATTATTCACATCTAAAAAACTATCCAGAATCCTCACTCATTTGCCTCTTCACTAGCCATCTATCCTCGTGTTCAGAAGTTTCTCCTACATGGTTCCTCCTTTTGGTAGCAGCCACAACACTCACTTCTTATGTAACCTAGCTCAAATTATTGAGATACATAGGTACTTTACAAAGCGTTTTACAAATTTTGAAGCCTTAAATTACTATTGCTATTACTGATTTAAAGGTGTTTTTTTAATTTTATTACTATTCCCCTTTTTAATATTACTAGGGAATGACACGGACTATGCCCGTGCTATTGTCAAAGCCAGTGAGCAAACTGCACAGTGGGCATGAAGCTGTGAGTACCCGATAACAAAGATGCAAGTACTTTTCTTTCCGTAATCAAATTTTTCACAAAAAACATAACTTAAGGGAGTTGGTCAACTAATAAGCTATCATCAGATCATTTACTGTGACATACCTTTGCTTTCCCAAACCAATAAAAATTTTCACAAGAAAACAAAACGTAAGAGAGTTGGCAACTAATAAGCTGTCATCAGGCCATTTCCTGTGGCATCCGTCCGTTTTTCCAAACAAATAAAAACAATGACAAGAACGAAGGACAAATAGAGGGCACACACTGTGTAATAGTTGGTGGGGTTGTCAAATTTAAGTTCACAAACAAAGGTATTGAGTAACATGAGGGAAGTTATGCGTCAAATAAATCTACAAGGTGAATAAGATGAGGAAAATTGCGAAGTAAACACTTGTGGAGCTCACCAACAAGATTCAAATTTCCATAAGAGAGATGGCTACCTACAGGTTAACAACGACAACTTCAAAACCTAATTAACTGGCCTTATTGGTGACAAAAATATAACAATTTTTGTTGTTCCCTCTATTCAAAATGGAAAGGGGTTGAAGTCTAGAAAAAACGAGTACATGTAAAAATTGGAGTTTCTGTAAAAACTTTTTTCTTTTCTCATTTTCTAGGTCTCTGTAGATATAAACTAAAAAATAAGAGAAAATATAATAAGTGATGCAAAAGTTCACTAAATACCTATTGCATGCTCTTGTTATAGTGTTATACATAGAAGAGTTGATTTAGAAAATTCATCAAACATATTGCGTGCAGTGACAAATGGTGTTAAATGGTAACCTAAGAGAAGGTCTGGAGTTGCTCCTAACATATTGTGTCTACTCACTTGGATTTTCATTCATCGCTTTCATGAAAAACTAGGAGAGGTGCTTCTGCGAGCAAGTGGTGGTGAGTGCCTCCGAGATAGTGATGAAGATTTTCGCTTAGGTATAAATAGATTTCACCTCCATAAAAGATCAAATATACAACTATCATTCTGAAACAGGGCAAAAAATAACAAGAAATTGACTCACCTCCTCGCTTCGGTGAGACCAGCAATGGTGGTGGAGGCCTGACCAACAGGGGTGGCATGACAAGCAGCGGCGATAGGGAACAACGGCGCTGGAGCATACAGCGGCGACCGACAGCTGTGAGCAACGGTGCTGAAGAGGATGAAGAGAGCGGCGATGCGGCAATGTGGATGAAGAAGGCGGTGGCACAATAGTGCGTTGATGAGTACTGTTGAGTAGAAAATAGGGTTTCAGAATTTTGAATGTAATGCAAGATGATGTCGTTTTAGTAAAAATAACTTTTCCCGACCAAAACTTTTGTCGCGCAAAGGTTTACAATTTTTTCGACCAAATACTTTGGTCGCCAAAACGTCCAAATAATACTTTTTAATACTATCGCCGACTAAAAATAATTTTGTCGCCAAAAGTGTTTTCATCATTGCCTAAAAAAATTTGACATTGGCGCCAGATCTTTTGCCGACCAACTTTAATTGTGGTCGTAAAATTGATACCTTTCGCCGACCAAAGTATATTTGGTCACCAAATGGTTACCCATTGCCGACTGAAAATATATTCAGTCGCCAAATATACATCTTTTGCTGACCAAAATAATTTTAGTCGCTAATAGTGGTCGCCAAAAATATATTTTCTTGTGCGTCCGATGCTCAGCTAGACCTACCGAGCTCTTAGCCTTGTAGCTCCCAATTCGATGCTTGGCCACCCTTTCCTGAGCTAGATCCGAGTGACCCCAAGGTGTAGGATGATGGCCAGATAGCTTGCGGCATTATACGGCATTCCACGTGAATGTCAGGTGACTGTGCTCGAGATTTGACCTCTCCCTCTCTCTCTCTCTCTCTCTCTCTCTATATATATATATATATATATATATATATATATATACACACAATTATATAAAATAAAACATTATTGGTTCTTTAAATCCCAAACTCCTGTGCTAAATTTTTAAGAATTTAGAATTTTTTAAATATTTTAAAATATGTATAAAAATCTAATTGGCCGATGATAAAATATATTAAGAATTTATTTCAAATTTATTCCTGATCGGTACGTAAAAGTGCTAATCAAATCCTACAAAGTATGTTTTGCTAAGTCTCGATTATGTGTTTACTTATATGTTTTAGTAGTATTTTAGTGTCAGTATTGGAAGAAGCAAGATGGTGAAAAAATGGTTTTAAATAGATCAAAAGCTGTCAAAAGTCAACAATTCCAACATGGAACTTAAAAGTATCAAAACAACGTTGTTCTAGTTAGATCTCGGGACCCGAAAACCTGGCACCATGAGTAGTAATACCTCATAGTTCAAGAAATTTGGTAAAATGTTCAACGGTGAAGAAAATAAAGCCTCAAAAGAAGTTCGATAAAAAATATGTGAAAAATGAGTGAAGAAAATTGACATACTTTTACTATTTTGGTCATAGCTTTTTGTACAAAAGAAATTTTGATATGATGCTGAAACCATTGGAACGTAGACTGCTGGGGCTTCAATTTGAATATAAGAATGACCCTATTTGGAGTTCAGATGAAAAAGTTATGCTCGTTTGCAGTCGGGACAATAGTATAGTCGCATTTTTGCAAAAGTTCGTCCGGACGAAAATATGGGCGTCCGGTCAAAAATTGACCAGAATGATTTGCGTCTAGATGGAAATATGGACGTTCGGACGGAAAAGCTACTATTGGAAAAGCGTTCGAACGGAACGGGAAGCATCTGGACAAAACGAGACAGTTAGAATTTGATTGAAACACTGAAACAAGGGGCGTGAATAATCTCTATAAATACAAGGTTTGACGGAATCATTTAATTACTTTTAAATCTTCAAAAATCAGATTAAAAACTCATCAAGAGGCAAGTGTGGAGGCTCGAAAAGTGACGGGAAGACGAAGACGGAGGCCCGAAAATCAATTCTTTTTTAACTCTTCATGGATTTGAGCCGAAACATGATTGGATGTTCTTCTTCTTCCTAGGGGATGATGAATTCCTAATCGGTATTTTAGGATTAATTTATATTTATATTTCTTTTTTATTCGGATTCAGCTTGTTGTATTTGAGACGTTGGTTTTGATCAATGTGCTTTTAATTTGATTATTTAGTTTTCGTTTTTACTTTCTGTGATTGTAATAACGAGATTATGCAACTATTATTTATTGTTATTTTTATCCAAATGTGAGATATCTTATGCTCGAATATAACGGGTCGTGCCGGGATCACTCAGATGATGTGTGCCACATCTAAGATAGGATATGTTGAGTTTAGATTCAGTATTATTCTCTTGCTAATCCATGTCAATTTTATAGTCGTGACTGAAATGAATTGAATCAAATGAATGAAACTAAAATACTGGCTATAGTAAATTTAAACTTTAGAAATTTTGATTATCTTTTAGATTTAGGATAGTTTTTATTATTTTATTTTATTTAAATTTACCATATTTTATAATTTCAAATTAATTTTATATATTAATCTAAACATACTGTAACTTAGTCTATTTGTCATCGTTGGAACGATACCTAGATTTAACCACTATTCTACCAAATAGTAATTAATTTTAGAATTTTAAATATTTATTTTGATACGGTACGACAACGAACCAATTTTTGACGCCGTTGTTGGGGACAAAAAGCATGACTGCGTATTTTTAGAATAATTCTAATTTTAATTTGTTTTTTAGAATTTGTTTTGATAGTTTAGGATTTTTATACATTTTTTCTTCATTACTTTTTTATTAATTAACTGCAAATTGCTCGGCATTGAAGAAAATCAAGATACTCAATCCTTACCAAAACACTATAAATTTTTATTAATTTTTAAGTAATTAAAAAAAATCTATTTTTTTTTTCTTATCCCCAATCCCTATCCCAAATCCCCAAATCCCCAAATCCCTTTCCTATCCCTATCCTGCCGAATACCCTCTCTATCTTTTAGTTTTTTTTTTCATTATAATTATTATATTATTATGTTTTTTTATTATTATTTATTATTTATCTTTCCTATTAAAAAAAAAAGAAATCTATTTATCTCGAAACTCCATTTCACCTAGCAACTCCACCCGAATTTTGGAAAAATTTTCTTTACCCTCATCCCTATCGCTCCACCTAGCAACTCCATCCCAATTTTAAGAAATTTTTCTTTGTCCTCATCCCTATCACTCTCCCATCCTTATTCACTACCAACCCCCATCCCTATCTATTTTTCTTATTTTTTATTTTTTTATTATTATTATTATTTATATTATTAGTTGTATTATTCTAATTATTATTATTACTAGTATTAGTTTTCTTTCTTTTATTCTCCTCATTTTATTCTTAAAAAAAAGCTTATTTTGAAAATTATTTTGAGGTTTTTGAAATTCATGATCATATGTCATTGAGGACATGTGAAAACTATTTGTAGCCCACAATAATCAATTCTCTATCTTGTGTAATTTTTTTAACCAATATAAGTATCTTTAATGTGTACCCAAAGTGACTTTGTTATTTTTTCATTTTTATAGTTTAAATTCAGAAAATCCATGTGAACATATTGAAAATTTTGAATAGATTTGTTCGATTTCGAAATATTCAAATGTTAATGAGGAATTTGCGATACTTCATTTATTTTAATATTTTTTAACATGCAAGGCTCAGGATTGGTTTTATTCTTACTACCAAAATCAATCAGAGCATGACAAGAGATGCTTCAATAGTTTTTTAATAAAAATTTTCCCACCATATGAGACTCTTATTATTAAACAACAAATTATGAATTTTGCTTAAAAAAATATGAGTTTTTGCACAATGTTGGGAATGATTTTGATTTTTGTGATTATCTTACCTATGTCTTAATTATAAAATGCGGCATCTTATTCAAGTTTTTTCACGAATGTATAAATTTTGAAACACGCCATTTTATAAAAATGATGTGCACTAGTGGATTTTTAAATCAAACCTTTGACGTGGTTTGGACTTATCTTGGCAATTTACCTCAAAATTCTGAATTGTGGGATTCTAATAAAATTGATGAAATCAATTCTCATGTTTTAAAAATTGATACAACAGAGCTACTTCTAAAAATTGAAAATGTTTAAGATGAATGTGAAAATGTTCAAGATGAATGTGATCTTTGCGCGACTTTAGGACACGTAATAAACGATTATCTAGAAATTTTAATTTCTAAGTCGATGTCCCTTAGTCAAATAAATGTCACAACTATAAAAAATATTGATTTAAAAAATTATTCGGAGATGAAATGGACATATGAGCTTAATGTTAACAGTTTTCCTAAGAGTTTTCTAAATTTTCTAATGATATGTCATCATATGAAAAGACAATTGAGGAACGGTTCCCAATGGTTGTACATTTTCAATCTGAATTTCAAAATCAGACACTTCTGATTTTGGATAATAATGAAAATATTTTTGATAAGTGTCTTAATCAATCAAAACTTAACCCCCATGATAAATTTTTAAAATCTTGAATTTACCTAGATATGAACACATGTTCTAATCTGTTAATCTGATTACATGATCCTTATCTAGTTAATTACAAGAAGAAAAAAAGATCGATTTTTTTTTCTAACGTCAAGCTGAAGACGTTAAATTTAGCCATTCTGAGAGAGAACCCAAGATTTTATTGTTTTCTTTAAGTGTTAAAGAATAAAAAAATTAAAAAAATATTTTTTATTTATCCTGTGAATATTAGTCCTTATATTCTTAAATACTTCGATATCTTTTGTGGATGCTTGACACTAATATTTTTCAGAATAAATGTTTTTTTCAAACTTTTCAGGCTAGGTGAAAATCTTAAAACTTTTTATTTTTGCATCCTATATTTATTTTCATCCAACGAGGACATTGGATAGTTCATGTGAAGGGTAGGCATTTCATTTTATCAGATTAGTTTCTGTTAAAAAAAATTGTATTTCAAAAAAATTTAATTTAGAATTATGAATCTTGTACCCCGAATAAATGAAAGCGAGTGATTTTTGGATTGCTAAATTTTTTATGAAAAATGGGCTACGGAGTTGTAGACTCCGCTTTTATGCACTGTACACTTAACTGTTTATTTGGTTTTCATACTAATGAATGTTGATGGTGAGAATAACTAAAAAAATAAAAAAGTGAAAACTTAACCATTAGCGAGCTTTTGAGACTATCTTTTTCTTTTAAGGTATTTTTCTATATTTATTTGTATTACATTTTGTTTCAGCATGCATTAGCTGTTGATTAATCTCGTTATTCATTCATTTTGATTAAGAGTGGAGAACATTATTATAAAACTCATTCGAAATTTTCTAATTATAAAGACCATACAAAAGAACTATGTCAAATTTGGGAAATAATTTTAGGCCATATTTATATATTTGTGCATGTTTGTATTTTTTCTATTTAATTGACCATAGTCCCCCATTTTGAGCCTTATGCATGTAAACCTTTTTCTTGTTCTCCAACTATATCTGAAAAGGTAATGTGAACAGGTTAAATGGTTATATGAGTACAATAAAATCTACAATAAAAAAAGGTAAAAATTTTGTAAAAAAAAGAGAGAAAAAAGAAGAAAAAAAAAAGAGAAAGAAAAAAAATTGAACGAAAAAAATGGCAAAGAAAATGGACAATTGAGTGGAAAAAAAAGAAGAGAAAATGATTGAGTAAATGGCAAAATATGAAATTTTGTGGAGTATAAAATCAAAAGTTGACTTTGAAAATGGTGAATGTGAGCAATAAGTAAAAAAAATAGAGAATTGAACGATGTTTAGCAATTAACATATTCCTTGACATTAGATATACTCAATCCTAATCCAGATACACATTTTTCTATCTAACGCTACAACAAAAAATAAATGCATATTTGGTCCCAAGAATAACATGGTTTAATTTGTGAAAATAATTGATTGAAAATGGCGAATAAAACACTTCGTATATTCTCAAAAATTGATATTCTAATAACGAGATTAAGAGTCATTTTTTTGAATTCAACATCTTTTCGTGTCAAAAGTATGCAGAATATATTTAATTTGCTTAATATAACCCATGCCGCATACCATGAGTGCACTAATATATAGATATGTTTCTGAGTGTTTAATTGTAAGTGATACAAAGTGAGAATTGAAGTCGAGACATAGTTTTGACAAAAGTTTAAACTTTAAATGTTTAGAAGCATGATACCGAGGCACGTAACTGAGATTTCACACACACACTGAGTCCAAGTCTGTGGGAAGCTGATTGTACGAATGGTAGTAACCAAGAAATTGTACAATTATTTATCGGCGATATGAAATTCACAAGAAACCCTCACGAGACTATAACTCGTCCACTATGGGTAACTTAGGGGTTTAAAGGCTTATTGCACATGCTAAGTGCAATCGTGTATCCTATGAAAATAGATTTGGTTAGATTTGTTTAATCGTTTTTTATGTTTACTTTGATTGAGGACTAGCAAAATATAAGTTGGTGGTGTGATCGGTACGTAAAAATACCGATCAAATCTAAAAAAGTATATTTCGGTAAGTCTCGATTATGTGTTTACTTATATGTTTTAGTAATATTTCAGTGTTAGCATTGGAAGAAGTAAGATGGTGGAAAAATGATCTAAAATAAATTAAAAACTATCAAAGGTCAATAATTCAAACTTAGAAGCCATAACTATCAAAACAACGTTGTTCCGATTAGATCTCGGAACCCAAAGACCCGGCACCATGAGTGGTAATACCTCAAAGTTCAAAAAATTTGGCAAAAATGTTCAACAATGAAGAAAAATAAAGTTTCAAAAGAAGTTTGAAAAAAAATATGTGAAAAATGAGTGAAAAAAATTGACATACTTTTACTATTTTAGTCATTACTTTTTGTACAAAAGAAATTTTGATATGAAGCTAGAACAATTAGAAATAGATTTTTAGGGCTTTAATTTGAACACAAGAATGACCCTATTTGGAGTTCGGATAAATGAGTTATGCTCATTTGAAGTCGAAACAATAGCGTGGTTGCGTTTTTGTAAAATTCTGTTCGAGCGGAAATATGGGCGTCTAGATAAAAATAAACCGGAATGATTTGCGTCCGGATAGAAATATGCGTGTCTAAACAAAAAAGATACTGTTAGAAAAGCGTCTGGACAGAACGGAACATTCAGAATTTAATTGAAACACTGAAGCAAGAGGGTGGATCATCTCCATAAATACAGGGCTTAGGAAAATCATTCAATTAATTCTAAATCTTTAAAAATCAAATTGAAGACTCATCAAGAGGCAAGTGTACAGGCTCGAAAAGTGACAGAAAGACGAAGACAGAGGCCTGAGAACCAATTCTTCTTTAACTCTTCATGAATTTGAGCCGAAACATGATTGGCTGATCTTCTTTTTCCTGTGGGATGATGAACCCCTAGGCAGTATTTTAGGATTAGTTTAGATTTATAATTCTTTTATATTCGGATTCAGTTAGTTGTATGATTTTGAGACGTTAGTGTTTAATTAACAAGTTTTTAATTTGATTATCTAGTTTTCGTTTTTATTTTCTGTGATTGTAATAACGAGATTATGCAATTGTTATATGTTCTTATTCTTATCCAAATGTGAGATATTTTATGCTCGGATAGGACGGGTCGTGTCAGGATCACTCGAATGATGTGTGTCACGTCTAAGATAGGATATGTCGGATTTGGATTCGACCTTATTCTCTTGCTTAGTCTTGTAGTCGTAACCAGATTGAATTGAATCGAATGAATGAAACTAAAATACTAACTAGGGTAAATTCAAACTTTAGGAATTTTGATTATCTTTTAGATTTAGAATAATTTTTATTATTTTATTTTATTCAAATCAACCACATTTTATAGTCTGAATCAAATTTTATTTCAAATTAACATGAATTTTACCTAAAAATTAATATGAGAATACCGTAACTTAATCTATTTGTTCATATTAGAACAATACCTGAACTTAACCATTATTCTATCAAATAGTAGTTAATTTTAGGATTTTAAATATTTATTTTAGTACGGTACGAAAATGAACTAATACTATTCCACCATATTTGAATTTTAATTTGATCCCTCCAAATTGGATAAGTATCTAATATATTTCATCGAATTTGAATTTGAATTTGATCCCACATAACTGGGTAAGTGGTGATCCAATCTCTTGAGCATCTATTTGAATTTCAATCTATTTGACTTCTAATTTAATTTTTTTATAATCCCAAGTCTTTAAAACTAATTTGTTTCGACCGAATTTAATTGGATTCTAATTTGATCCCACCGAATTTGTTCTAGTTTATTTGAATTCTAATTTGTTCCCACCTAATTTAATTGAATTCTAATTTGATCCCACCGAATTTGATCTAATCTATTTGAATTCTAATTTAATTTTTTTTGATCCTAAGCCTTTTAAGCTTGGAAAAGTTTGAATTTTTAATCTGAACGTACTTAGGAATAATCTTCTTGCATTATCACTATCATTGTAGATTTTATATATAAATGCTGATCAGTTGTTCGATTTCACTCGACCATAATCATTTTTTGAGATTGAAGAAGTCGATAAAAAAATTATTCGCCTTCCTATAAGTATTCATCTAAGCAACGCGTATCCAAATAGGCAAGGTATGTAAATACTGTCATTGATTTTTTTTTTGATAATATTATTTTCTTCCATTAATGAGAGAGGAGTACAACAATCGGACCACAAATGGTCGGAGAAATGACAAATCGGCACAATTGCTTTTTACAAGTTTTTAATGGGTCATAAAAACCTCTAAAATCAGCTGAAACCTAAAATATCGCACTTGTTGACGACGTCCACCAGAGGAGAAGCGGCAATCGCATCTTCATGATACTTTTTCCTACGAATCTGACCGAAGAACACCCCGAACTCCCATTGTGAGAAGAGAAAAAGCCCGCTACGTCGACGGGAAGACAACCCCCATACAAGGGGAAGGTGTAAACAACACCAAATAGACATGAAAAATAAAGAAAAAACAAAATAAAACAAGAGAGGCAAATCTCGACATAACAAAAATACAAAAGGAAAATGAGCAAGACACCCGCCTAAACGAGAGGACGAACCACCATGGAGCAGATCTAGCCAACCTACGGAGCAGATCTAGTCGGAGCACCGCTCTCGAAATAGATCTGGCCAGAAAATCATGCACATAATAGATTTAACCGTCGTAGCATTCCATCGAAATAAATCTGTCCAACATACGCACAAAAAGTGCAATTTATTCATATACCGAGAAAATCATAAAAGAGATGGGGGTTAGGACGGCGGAAGGAGGGATGGCTACTCCTCCTCCCGCCGACCAAATCTACTAGTAAGAGAGAACGTAGAGAGAGAGAGTCTGTCATTGATTATTTATAGATAAATAAATGCTCTTTTTAATTATTATTTATTGATCCTATCTTATTTACACAGTTGAGTAAATACGAATTGTTCGATTTTACTCAACTAGAATCATTTTTCGGCACTAAAAAAGCCGATTAAGAAATTATCGGTCTTTCCGTAAGCATTCATTCAAGTAATGCGTATCCAAATACACAAATGTATGTAAACTAATGCTCTGTTGTTGAATGTTTATACATCATGAAATGCCCTTTTTAATTATTATTTATTGATTCTATCTCCGTTAAATAGTTGAGTAGACACGAATTGCGACCGACTATTTTTTTAATTAGCAAGTATTTACATATATAATTTTTTCTACTTAATATTAATATATAAATCTCGTTTTAAATATAGTTCTACAATAAATACAAAAGGCGGTTCGCATATTTGTTTATCAAAAGGAATCTAACAACAAAGTTGAGTAAACATGATTGAGGTAAGATAAAAAAGTATTATTAGATTTTTAGTGATTACATATATTTTAATATATACGAGTAAAAGAATCTAATAGGTGTGCACACTGAGAACCTAATTAATATAAAAATAAAATTAATTTAATATGAAAATATAAAAGTATAATTTATATCAGTGTGAAGATTTTTGCAATCCGAATTAGAGAAAGTTCTAACTTTGGTTGTTGGTTTGGTTAATAATAAAAACTCATTGTAACTCTCATCTTCAAATGAAACATGCACACAAACCCTTATAGGTCCCGTTTGGGATGTTTTCTATTTTTGTTTATTTTTAGTTCTTTTGCAATTTTTTTCATGTTAGGCTTTACAAAGTTTTTTTTTTTCATATCGTCTCGATAATATAAATAGAAAAAATAAAAAATTTTAATTAAAAAATAAAAAATTTAATTAAAATAAAAAATAAGCAGCATAAAACCTATCTTATTAGGTTATTTTGATTTATTTTTTGTCTTTTCTAAATTAATTTTACTATTACATAATACTCGAAAGATTGGATGAGTTTTATCTGGATAAACAACATTATTAAAGCATTAATGACATGTTTTTATAATAAAATCAATGCTTAATAATTTTTACTAAAATAAATTTACTTTTTGAATTCTACTCAATTGAAACCATTTTAAAAAGTACTAGAATTCAAAATATCTGAAAAATAAAATAAGAACACAAGAAGAAAAAAAAAGTCCAAATGGGGTATTTGAATACTGCACAAAAGGACAGATAAGGAACAATTATTAATTAATGTCGCATGAGAAGTTGAGTTTTTATTTTAATTATTTTCAAATAAAATTAAAAATAGTTACTTGCTTTTATAGTAAGTTTACTGCATATGTTTGGGTTAATTCTCTGAGAGTTTGATTATTTTGTTTTTTTTTTTGAATTTTTTTGAATTATTGATTAATTTTTTTTATTTTTTTGAATCATCTGGATTAGATGAAATAAAAAATATAAAATTTTGATAAAAATATGAAAAACTTCACTAAATGCAAAAATAAGTAATATTAAATTTAGCTTATTGGCTTATTTTGATTTATTTTTATTTTTTCTATTTTTTTTTGTGCATTTTGAGAAAAAAAATTTACTTTTTGAACGCATCTCAATGAGAAAAGTCAAAAAATATAATAATTTAACTAAAAGATATAAAAAACTAACTAAAAACAAAAATAAACTAAATAAAATAAGCAAATAAATAATTATCTGATACAGAACATATGTAATATTTATGTGGCCGACTTAACCAATGTAGAAGTCAAGACTTAGTTTCATTTAATTTAATTATTTGACAAGTACTCTCACAATTTATTATTTTTTTTGATATTTATTTATTTATTTTTTTAATAAATACAAAATCTAATACTTGTACAGGACAAACATATATACATGTTTGGACTTATTTGTTGATACAAACTTCTTTTATCAAATTACTACTTGACTAACTTAAAAAATTCAAGTTTTTTTTTCCCAATAAATATATTATTATGTAACACAATTTGGACCAATTAGTTTATTTCAGTATTTTAAAAGTTCTTGCAATGTTAGACTCAGAAGAAAAATATGCATTATATTTTATAATTTTATAATGTCATTAATAAGTAAAAATACTTATTTATTTATTTTTTTTGCAATTGACCATGCTATGCACGGTATTTTTGCGTATATATATATATATAAGTTTTATGTTTGTATGCTTAATCTTTTTATATTTTATTCACATTCTTGCATTTGAAAATCATATATGACACTAAATTGATATTTTTCAATGTGAAATCTTCTATTTGTCCTCGATGTAACTAATAAATATAATAAATAAAAATAAAAATATAATAAATAAATTTAATTCTTCAAACCTAATATTAAATTTAAGATTATCAAATTCTCAAAAGACAAAAGTAGACCAATTTGTCCAAGTCAATTTTCTCATTAATCCCTAATTCTTGAAATTTTAAAATTAAAAACCCAGGCATGTTTAAAATCAAATCAACTATGAAAATTTAGAATAGGAAACTTAAATACGAATAAAAAGTTAAGTTAAATATGAATCCAAACTAGAAAAATTACATTTAGTTTAAATCAAATTAAACTAAATTAAAACTTAAATTGAATTAAATACAAATTAAATTATAAAAAAACTTAACTTAAATTTTAAATACAAATTAAATTATACAAAACATCATAATTGACAAACCAATGATATACAAAAATCAGTTACCAAAAGCAATGTGTTAAAAAAATTAGTAATTTGCTGCCGCTTCTGCTTTTTTAAGAACTCCTAAGGTAATTGTTTTATAATTTATTAATTAATTTAAATTATTTCATGCATAGCACGGTTGGACGCTAGTGTATATTAATCGTGTGAGTGGATGTGGGAGCTCCTAATGTCCATTCCTATTTTATAGAATTTTTGACTTAAAGATATTTTTAAAATATTTGATTGGCTCATATACTTTTTAAATTTAAAATAAATCTTGATATTCAAGTTTAAAAAGGAGATTTGATAAGAGAAGATTTCCTTAAAAAGATTTATACCTATTAAAAGGAATTACTAATTTTTTATATTTAAAATTAAAAAGAAGATTTTGTATAGATTTTAAAAATAATTTATACATTTGAAAAGGAGTTTTGTTTTCTATTAATATATTTTTACCATTTTTCGTTTGTTTTCTTTTAGGTCATTTTTTATATTTTGATAAAGGTTTTTGGCTTTTCTAATTCTTCACAAATAAATGAATTTTTAAAATAAAGTCTTTTGTACAAAAATCTAAAAAAGGTTAAATAAGTGTTTTTTATTTTTATTTTCTTAATTTTAATTAAAATTTTGAATTAGAATAATCATAAAAAGGAGAGAAAATCGAACTGCGTTTGGGAAAACTTAATTAATGATGAAAAAAACCTACAAAATGTGAAAAAAAAAAGAAGAAGATATTTTTACCAGGAATTTTTTTTAAAAATATTTTCATAAAAGTTTTTTTACTTTTCTAATTCTTGGCAAATTTAATTAATTTTAAAGATGAATATTTTTCTACAAAAGTTTTTAAAAGGTTAATTATTTTTTTCATTTTCATTTTCATTTTTAAAATTTTAATCAATTCTTTTTAAATTAGTTGATATCTTTTAACTATAGAAATCATAAAAAAAAAGTAAAAAAATAAATTACAGTTGTATAAAGTTAGTGATGAAAAACGTGGGAATAACAGTTTAGGTGTTATAGAATGTAAAAAGAAACATATTTTATATTTATTATTAACTTTATTTATTTAGGTGTTATAAAATGCAAAAATAAAATATTAATTCATTTAACTCAATAATTCTAATTTAAAATATTTCAAAGTAATATATACTATTAAATAAAACAAAATGTTATGAGTTCTTTAAGCCTCTAAGTTTCATCCTATTTTTTTAAAACTTATAATATTTTTAAATTAAAATAAATGATATGGTACCATTTGATTGGTCCAAATTTTAATTCCAATTTTCTTAAAATATGAAATTAATGTAATCATGTTTTGATCGCAACAGATTATTACCAATTCAACCTACATTTGGAAAAAAAATTAAGTGACGCCATTGATTAGGTCAAAATTTTATTTTAATTTTTTTAATTTAAAATTAACATAATCTAATCCCTAATTAGTTCATATTACTACCATTTTAAACTATATTAAACAAAATAAGTGGCACAATATGATTGGTCCAAAATTCTATTTTATCATTTTAAAATTTACAATTAAAAGATGTCTACGTATAATTTTTAAAACTATTTACTTCATTATACTATTATATAAAATAAAGAAAAAAAATTTAGGTCTTTAATTCCAAAATCCCAATTAATCTTTTTAAAATTTTATAATTTTTTAAACATTAAAAATTTAGTATGCAATTAAGTGTTAAAAGAAAGATTGATCTAAATTTAAAATCAAAGGTGAATAATTTTTTTGACTTCTAACATCGTAGATACGCTTTTTAAATTTTTAAGTTGAATTTTAAACATTATGTTGCCTTTTCAAAGAAACTAAGCAATTTATCCTATTTGTCGACTATTAATTTGATTTTTAAAAAATTATTGTAAAAATCTGTCAAAGAATTTATTCCATAATTTATGGAAATTTTCTTTCTTTATAGACTCCCACATAATCAAATATACAGTAAGTATTTTAAAAATGTTTTTTGGGGTCTTTGGTAGATATAGTTTGTGAATTTTTGAAAATAGTTTCAAAAAGTAAATTACCATATAATTATTTTTGAAAAATACAAAGTGAAAAATATGATTTTCCCGTTTAATTAAAAAAATAATATTTTTAATTCCGATTATCAATCACATTCACCCAAACCATTCAAAGAGAAGAAACCACAACACAAAGATTTTAACGTAAAAAATTCAAAGGGTAAAAAACCACGGGACATACGAAATTCAGGAAACAAGTACTAAACACGAACATAAACAAATAAAACTTGCAGCCTTTTTTACTGATTATCAATTTTCTAGTTCTAAGCTTGTATGCCGAATGCTCGTTAATTGTTCTCTACTTGATTTCTACTATTACGACTCATCGTACCAGCCTTCTCTGGCAAAATTTTTCGTCGGAACTTAGAACGCCGTCTAAGAATTGCGGTCGAATGATCTTCGATGATTTGAGTTACACAAAATCACTCTTGAATATACTTGATGCCCAAAATTTTGAAGGCTCAAGAGTTATATTTCGTGCACCACTTATGATCTATTTATATATCACCAAAAATCAAAACAGCTAGGTTTAGAAACCTAAAGACTGCCTGGTCACCGCTCGAGTGGACGAATCACCGACTTCCCAGCACCAGACCTGGTCTCTTGATTTGATTTCCAAATAACAGCCAGAAAATCAGGACTCAATCAAGGAGTCCTTGATTATATGAGATACACTTCTTCCAAAACCAACAACCATCCTAAACATAAATTTGTATCCTAATAGAACAAGAATCCTCTTAACCATCTAACCTTCCTAAACACTTAGAAAACCTAATTACCCTGGAATTGCCATAAACAAAATAAAATAGGAATTAATTTAAATTAATTTCTTTACAAACTCTCCTTTGACAAATTCCAGTGAACACAACTAACAACTCTAAACAAAATCACCATAAACCAGAACAATCTTCAATTTTCTTTCAAACCTGCATAAGTCCCTCAGACGTGGTACAACTATAAGCAAAACATGTAAACCCAGATAAAATCAACAAACAGAAAATTCAAAAAAACAAATATAGACAATAAAATCAACCATCATTGTATCAAAAACAACCAACCATCAAAAACCAACATATACCCAACCAAAGAACTATACCAAGATTCCCAAAACTTATTGAAACCACCTGCATATGCAACGTATTAGCCCCCAAAAAAAAAAAAACTATACCTAACCAAAGTATGAAAATGTATCAAAACAAACCAGCCCAAGATTATACCAATGTGTATATAGCCATTCAAAAAATGATACACCTGGTTACCCTTGTTTACCCAAAACTACCATCTCTCCCTTTGTGAACAAGGGTCAAAAAAGTTCGTCACTTGGAGGGAAACCTTGAAGTAGAGAGGTGAGCTGGTCAAATCGGGCGTCCAAGTGCTGCAGCAGTAGATCAAGCCGGGTCTCGAGAGAAGCAAGTCAGGTCTCGAGAGAAGCAACTGATGGTTGGGAAGACTCCCCCTCAGGTGGAGAAGAGGCACTCGAAATGGGATCATTCTCACTACACTCAGATTCGGCGGAATGGCCAGGTGTAGAGATATGTGCGGCACTTTGGGGAAAAGTGCGTTTACTGATAAACTTGGTAATGTGCACAGTGATGAGATTTGATGGGAGGCGAAAGGATGGATGAGAGTGAATGAGTCTAGTCAGGAAATGACCATAGGGAAGGGCAGTATTCTTATGACCATGAGCAACTTTCAATATGGAGGACAGAAAAACTTTGGCGGTGTTGATTTTTTCTCCTTTAAAAATTATAAACAATTCAAACCCTCGTTCTTTGTTTATGTCTGAGACATAACCCCTAGGGCTAATATTTGTACTCACAATGATGTTCAGTAAACGGAAGGTAGGAGTAAGTTCATGTTGATAAAGAAGCCCCCCAACCCATTCCCTGGGTTTCCCACACAGGGTAGATGCAATTTCAGAAAAAGACCAAACTGGATGAGCCGGAATAAGGGATAATCAACGTCACAAGGGATTACATAACCCATGAAAGCAGCCAAAGAATATTGATCCAATTCAAAAGAAATACTGCGGACAAAGGTTTTAAGTTGAAAAAGTTTGGTCTGAACATCATACATGTTCAAATAGAACTCACGAATCAGATCGACATAAACAACACCCTTCACTTGAAGGAGTTGAGACCAACTAAGGGTTTCAAACATTTGAGGGATTTTGAGCAAGACAAAATCAGACAAAATGACATGTTTTTCTACCCTAATAGGACGGGAGGAGTAGAAATTAAGATACCTTTCTTCCCTGTTTAGGGAACGAAATCGAGATTTGTCGAAAGGTGCAGAGGATTGTCCAACAGTCTTCTTTGTTCGTGGAGGCATGATCCTGGTACAAATCACACACAAAAAAAATTTGTTTGATGAGTCTAAAGTACCAGAATACTAAAACAGAAATACACACTAGGTCTTTAATGTTCACAGGACTCAGAGATACATCAAACGAAGAAGATTATACAAGAGACGAAAATCTGTCATTGTCTCAAGCCAAGAATCAGAAGAACAAAATACATCCCAAGAGCATTGCAAGACCAAAAATTTGTGGTAAAAACTAACCACTTATGCAATGTAAGATCAGATTAATCATTCATGCCACAACCAAAGTCAATAATGACTTTCACAAAAAATACATCATGTATTCCGATCATGAGTCACACAAAATATGCAAGACACCTTCGCGTGAAAATTCAAAAGATGTGCAAAAAGGATACTGGACCGGATGAACTCATACGAAAAAAGAACAAACCCTATCCTAGAGATGACAGACCCGATGCTTTATGAACGTGATCATGCAACCAAGAGGGAACTTTAATTTCATGGAGAAATCATCTCTACCACACCAGAAGAAACAAGATATAACTCCAAACCCACAAGAAATATGGTGGAAGCCAAACCCTAAGTTGGATTTATTCAAGCAGAACATAATCCAAACATTGATTCATGCTATTAAGGTCTCACATCAACACACAGAGTGAGAATAAAGACCAAAACCCCATCATATAGAAAAAACTAACAAAAAAACAAAACACTAGGTTTGGGAAGATGCCGATCACGACCGAAACCAAGCTTTAACCACATACCTGGGTTTGACACGTAGGGATTTAAACTTGAATAGGTTGAGAGAGGACCGAAGGATTCCTGGGAGATGAGGCGCCATAGAGAGAAGAGGGAGGATTTTGAAATGAATGGGAAAAGACACACAAACCCCTATTTTTTATTTTATGTACCGCGACAGACCGCTCGAGCGGAGGACCAAGGTAATGACACACTGGCTATAGCGCGCTCGAGCGCAGGTTAGCCACTCGAGCGGTGACTTAAAGCACAAATTCTTGAAAAAAATAAGATTTGAGAATTTGAGAGGCACAATTGGTCACTGGCATAAAACAGATAAATGAAATAAAACAGAAGTAATTAACTCAAGCAAACAAAATAGCCCAGCGCCAAAACATAGAAAAATAAAATCACAGAATCATGTCAATGATAGCTTTAAAAAGAGGAGTTTCAAAACTTGGAAACACAGTTTCACATGGTCAAGAATAGATATGAATGATCAATATATATGAAACACATCTGAAGTATGGTCAAATCACACAATTTGAAGTCAAACCAAGTAAATTCCCAATGTATGTCTATTGAAGAAGTACGAATGCACTCTCTCACAAAAAACTGGTTATTTAAAGAATTCTTTTAAGCTATTATTTGGCGGCTTTCACACTATAACGCACGAAAAATCAAGATTCGCATAAGTAGTCATTTCCAATAGTATTGAAGCATAGATGCATGAATGGCGGCTAACACACTAACATGAACAAAAAAGCAAGGTTTAGATAGGTAGCCATTTTTGTTTGCATAATAAGATGTAGCTTAACCAGCGGCTTTTACATTAAAACAAACGAAAAAGCAAAGCTTGTCTAGGTAGCCATTTTTGATGCATGGTTTATAAAGACAGTTCAAAGTGAGAGCAGAGCAGTGGAAAGATAATCAGATGGGGTGGTTGTAAACATCAACATCAACAAAGGAATTTTTACTATAACGGTCAATAAAAAGCAATTTTCAACCAGAAATCAGCTTATGTCACAAGTATATACCTCCACATATATCATTAGCATATCCCAAAAAGCATAGTTTCAAGTTATGGAACTTGCTCGTTTCAAACTTTCAAACAAGAATTTTTCAATGTTTCAGACAAGATTATTTTGCATGAATGAATT